>JAJLRJ010000010.1:6740080-6847580 GCA_024195265.1 Dendrophyllia cribrosa | reverse complement strand
GGGACTTTCGTGAAACGGGACCCCGGAAAGCTATTTTCTGTCTGCAATGTTCACATTAACGATGTATATTTGTTGGTTTTAAAGGCTAAGCAATAAAATTCTAAGGTGCCGAAATAATTCCGGCTAGTTTGGGGGGTTAATACACCCTATAGATTCCGATTTTAAAATTTAGCTCCGGGCCCGGAAGTTATCGGGACTTTGAGATACGGGCCTCTGGACATGAATCTGCGGTTTACATTTTGTAAAAAGCACTTAAAAAACAAAAGCTACGTTAGATTCAAGCTCCTTCCTATAAATGTAGGATTAAACAATAAAAATTTAATCAGGCATTCCCAGACCATCACCAAAACGAACTTAAAAAGGGAATATTTTTTATTCCCATCTCTTTGAATTTCAATACCATCACTCTTGGTGGAAGCCATTGCAATGCATAGGTATAGTATCCACGAGCCAATCGGAGAAGAGTATTGAGCACGTGCAATGAGGTGATCTTGCGCGCACTTTTCAGCTGAATATTTGACGCAATAGATCAACATCTTCTCAAAGTATGCCACACTGCAATTTCACAGGGTAGTGTAATATGGCTTTGTTTTTCCCGAGACAATGTGAATAATCTTAGGTTTGGTTTTGAATTCTATTTTGGGTGTTAGTGTGCTTTCATGCGCGTTTGAAGATGGCAGCGTCTGTTGAGGAGCACATCGAAGGCCGTTTTCGAAAAGCCAAAATTGAAGTTGTTGGAAGAGAGTATTCCTTATTAGTCAACAGCTTACAAAACTGAATGGCGGTCAAAATGTTTCGTGAGTGGCAGATTAAACGGAAAGTTAGAAGTTACTACTTGATCCGGATGGAGAATTCAAATGTTATCAAGAATTGCACAAAGTCCAGCCATTGAGTTCAGATTTAAAAAGAATGGATGCCTGCTCGTTAAACTACTGGCTCAGCAAATTTGTCCAAGAGGTTGCGAATAATAAGGGGGAGATGCATCCAGCGAAGACCCTTTATGGCATTATCTGTGGAATTCGAAGGTATCTTGTTGAAACTGTGGGAAGGCGAAGCGCTAAATCCACTACAAGCCGAGGATAAAAGGTAAATGGTAGAAACATTATTTTATAAATAATACTGTTTGCGAAATCTGTATTGATCGTATATTTAATATTTCAGGCGTTTAAAATGACGTTTTACTTCTGCAGATTTGTCATTTTCCGTCGCTGTCTCGACGCCGAGATGAAAGATACTACGAGGAAGGTGTTGTTTATTTTTTAATTCAGCTTCGCTGTCAAATTGGAAATTAACATTGTTGTTAAAGTGCCTATCACCCGTAGAAAGTTTTTATCAGGATCAACTCTATGTACATCGAATAGTTGAATGGTAAAATATTTCTTGTTTTGAACGTTGCGTTTGAGATAGTATAGAGAGATAGTATAGAGGTATAGAGATTTGAATTTACAAAATGCTAATTAGATGACGTCAACCCGGGAGTTTGCCATTATTTCTACGCCAACTACAGTGCACAGTTTACAGTTTGAGGTTAATTGATTTGATAAATACTAAAAATAAACGGTGGATAGTCAATTGATTCGTAAAAAATATTACTTGGAGATAAAAACAAGTAGTTGTATAATAAATGATTCGCAGGTTGACGTCATCTAATTAGCATTTTGTAAATTCAAATCTCTATAACTCACTAGCACGACATTAAAAACAAGAAATATTTTACCATTCAACTATTCAATGTACATAGAGTTGATTCTGAAAATAAATTTCTAGGGGTGATAGGCACTTTAACGGTGCAAAAATAAATTGTTGTTTTGTATAATTTCTTTTGTTTTGATGCGAGAATCAAGATATCCAATGAGGATTTTTGCTCTAAAATGAGGCTAGTTGGGCTGATTAGCATGAATATAAAAAAATAAATAAATCGGCCGCCATTTATGAATAGGGTCTATAGAAACATTTATATGAAGGTGACATTAGTTTTACCGGACATGATTTATTGTATTGAAACATTTGACCTCGTGGGTGTCCTTCGCGGAAAAAGATCGTACACGTACGCGGCAGTTTTAAGAGTAATATGACAGCTACATTTCCAAAAGTTCGTTCCTCTACTTTACAGGCCTGTATTTTATTTTGTATTGACTCCTGTTACAACCTTTTCATAAAAACTTCCACAAGCGGGCCTTTTAATTTTTCATTTTACCGCTAAAAATTAATCGCGCGCATTTTACGGCATTTGCTCTGAATTAATTGTCAGTGTTTTGCTTAGCGGCTTATAAAATGAATACTCTGAAAGCCAAAAATTTTCGCGTGTTTGAATAAATTAGCGAAAAAATATGCTCTTGTCGTTATGTGGTATCAAGGGATTTCGTAGTGTATTTAAGGAGTTGCCGTATGTTAATTCGTTCTCTTGGTGCTCTTCGCTGGAGGCAGTTGACTTTTGTTTTTGGAATGGCTCAAGATGGAGCCAGTGCTGCTGCAGTTACTGCAATTTCGCCAGAGCTAAGCGCGTTTTTGGAAGCTCAGAATAACGCCATCCTCACTGCTGTTAATTCCCAGATTAAAGGTCTCGAGAGCAATTTATTACAAGCGCATTCCGATCTAGCGTCGCAGATTTCGGTTGAAGTTCAGCCAGATAACAACGTTTTTCAAGAAAAGAGGTAACGAACAGCAGTTTAACTTTAACCGTAAGATTCTTAAGACGTCCAACGCAGCCGTGAAAACATTGGAGGGTCGTAACATCGCTAAAGCGAAGGAGGAACTTGTTCAAGGTATTTCTCTACTTGTTTGCAGGATAAGAAGCGTAAAACGAGGTCCAATGTATCCAATTGTTTTCTTAAAGACAAATCTGCAGGACCCAAATCTTAACGCTTTTGATCACTGAATTCGAGCAGGGTGTTAAAGTGCCCCTGTGATCGAATTTTTGATTTTCATTTTTTTTTACATTTTCGTGTACAATTAGACTTTCTTACTCATCTTGCCAAATTTCAATCGATTACGATCATCAGAAGTCATTTTATTTTAACATTTATTTCCGAGAATTTACGGCCGCCATTAATCAACCATGTTCCAAGGCTTGGTTGCGAATGGGAGAAAGTGACGTCAAAGACTCAAACATACCTCACGGGTTGAAATTATAATAACAATGAGTATTGAAAATCACGCGAAAAGCAACAAAAACTTTGGACTTGTTCTTCTTGCAATTTTCTATGCTGATTGTTATTATAATTTCAACCCGTGAGGTATGTTTGAGTCTTTGACGTCACTTTCTCCCATTCGCAACCAAGCCTTGGAACAAGGTTGATAAATGGCGGCCGTAAATTCTCGGAAATAAATGTTAAAATAAAATGACTTCTGATGTTCGTAATGAGTTGAAATTTGGCAAGATGAGTAAGAAAGTCTAATTGTACACGAAAATGTAAAAAAATGAAAATCAAAAATTTGATCACAGGGGCACTTTAACAGTACTTTACGATTTTTATTCAAGGGAAACTGCGTGCATGTTTTCCTTTTTGGCGTGATACCATCCAGGCGTCAGATTTTGTGCTTGACATTATCGAGAATGGTTACAAAATTATCTTCCATCAATCGCCTCCACCGTATTCCTTTGAAAATAGATCTTCTGCTCTGCACCGGGATAACTTTGTTCGCGAGGCGATTTCCAAGTTGTTGGTTCGTGGTTGCATTCGAACAGTGTCAGATTAATCGAGATTAACCTCAATTTTGTAATCCGCTGCATGTAGCTGTTCAGTCTTCAGGGAAGCTTTGACTTATTTTAGATCTTTCTCATCTTAACAAGTTTATTGTCAAGAAGTCCGTGAAATATGAACATCCTAGAACTGTTCTTCAAATGTTTTCTCCTGGTACGTTTGTTTTTTTCCTTCGACTTAACGTCAGCATATCATCATATCGATATTTGTGAGGCTCAATCCAAATTCCTGTCGTTTAAATGGCCTTCAATAGCCCAATTTCGATATATAAAATTCAACTTGAAACAAAAGACATCACTACGAGGCTTAGGGGAATGATAGTAGGGATTTATACGGTTTATTCCCCTAAGCCTCGAAGTGATGTATTTTGTTTTAACTTGAATTTTAATATATCGAAATTGGGCTATTGACGGAGTGATGAAATTCTACGAGTTTAAAATACTTAACCCTTTGGTTTGACGTCCGCCCCTTATGTCTTCACTAAGGTCATGCGCCAGTAAATTAAGTTCTGGAGAGGATTAAGTGGTCATTTAGTTCTGATGTATCTCGATGATGGCATTGGGGGAATGTCTCATTCGATCGTGTGAAAAGTCTCCGCTGCAAAGTCCGCCGAGATCTCGTTTCGTCCGGTTTTTCACGGAATGATGGAATGATCTTGGAGCCGTGCGGCCTCCAATGAGCACGCGATAGTAAAGTGTGTTTGTTTTTATTTTGTCTCCTTGCGTTTCGCGTGGGTTTTATGATAATTTGGAAATTTAGACAAGAGCTCCAACTTACGAACACAAGCATCTATACTTGGATCTTCTGGTCTTTCTGTTCAACACATCGCCAAACTACTCGAACAAAGCGAACGGCGGCTCAAACTAGCATGGGCAAACGTCCCGTTTTCCGGCTCATGGCTGGTGTACGACGACCTGACTGACGTTATAAAGCCTAATACAATACAACCTAATACTAGAAATACGTGTCTCGCAGAACCTCGCGAAGCTCGGGGGAGGGTGCACCGCGAGTCGAAACTCTCGATTTGCGTATGAGGCTTTTCGCCATTACTATCTTTTGGATACACTAGTTAATAATTCATAACGAAAGTACAAAAGAAATGAAAATTTAATGAAGTTTTGTAAACCCCAATACAAATCAACTGAGTTGATGAATTATTAAACAGTAGAATTAACTTTTGATACAGACATTAGCTCAGCTAATTAGTATGCATTAACTTTTCATACAGATCTCTTATTGTTTCATTTCATAAGTAGGATAAAATATTCGCGTCCGATCTATATGGGCGTTAACAATGGCTTGCCTTCGGCTCGCCATTGTAAACACCCATACAGATCTCCCGATCATATTTTATCTTCTACATACAGTTGTCGTACACCAGCCATGAACCCGTTTTCCACCCTACGATAATTATCACACCATGCCGGAGCGGCTACGAAATGTGACAAAAATATTGGAGGCCACTCAAGCTATTAAAACTACGTATGAAAATAGTGTACATAACAGTTACGAAATACTGGTATTTTGATGCATGTATCGCTTGTGAATCGAAAGTTATTTTAATATAAATCAGAGGAACGAACTTCTGGGACACCCTGTATATATTATATATCAATAGAAAGCTTAATAAATGTAGTTTGCGATAAAAATAGAATTTAAGCGACCTTTTCTTGGTTGTTCAATTGAATTTATCGGTTATCCGGCCGCGACAAGAGCGAAATAGATAAACAATGGCTGCGGCCGCACTAGAGTAGTTAACCCGGTTATTTGCAATTAATTAAAATTAACTGGTTTAACAAAATTCCTGATGCGGCCGCGTATTTTTGGCGTTCACCGAATTTTAACCGTGTTAGCGGTTCCCATGGAAATTGATTAAAGAACAATAGATTTCTTTTTAACCGGGTTAGGTTTATTTACATGTATAAAACCACCTCACTGGGTAGTTTAGTGTAGGTTAACTTCCCCGATCTGTCAATCATCTTCGCTTACTTGTAATCGGCCCCCAAACCACCATTTTTAACTCGTGAATACGCGAAGCGTTGAATGAGTTACACCATATGGGGAAATATGCAAATTTTCACTCTGTCGATCGGCTGTAAATATGGAGCCAGTGATATGTCATAGTCATCCGCCTTAATTACCTCACAAATAAGGACGGCGTTGGAGGAAGGAAAGCACTTGAAGGGATAGATGAGAGGACCCTACAGGTGCCCACGCACCTTATTGAGACTTATATAACGTTAATTTTTAATTGAAAAAGGAAAGCAAAAATCTCCTTCAGGATTGAACCTGTGACCTCAGCTAGGCTTAGTCTAAGGTCCCGTTTACACGGGTCCGGAAAAATTTTTGCACGGACAAAACGTTGCACGGTTCCACCTTGCGTTTACACGGGAACGGCGGAACTGGATGAATTTTTGAACGGCTAAGTGTGCAAGTTTCCGTGAAAACACCACTGCAATCTGTAACAGAATTTGCACGGATCCATGTAAACACGTGGTCTAGAAACAAAATTCCTCCGTGCAAAAATTTCTCCAGACCCGTGTAAACGGGGCCTTACAGAGCCGACACTACCGGACTCCTACACTACCAGAGTATCACCTAGCTTCTTGGGTTATTCAGGCCTAAATTTAAAGTGCACAGGAATTGAAATTTCACTACCATTTTTTTACGGTAATCTGAAAATAGCTGTGTTAAGAATTATTTTGATAGGAAAATAAGTCGCTTGCAGTGGCAGGAACATACTTTAACAAGCGACGCAAGTTGGGCATATTAGAAAAGGACCTGGGTTCTAGTGACGTAATTAGTGTGTATTCAACTCAGCGCGTCATTCGTTTTACAGTGGCGTTTTGGCAACTTGTGGAAGGATTGTTTCAATTAAACATGTCTGAAAGCGTCGCGTATTTTAGCCCCGAGTTCCTCACGTTCTCCGCTGAAAACAGTGGATCATCTTCGCGCAAAGGAGGAAAAAGACTGAAAATGGAATAAAGGGATATAAAAAACATCAAATCCTAAAACAAAACGGTAGTGAAATTTCACTTCATGTGCACTTTAACTATAAGAACTGCTAACCCTAACCTTAACTAAAAGCTAATAAACTGTTCCATTATTTACGTTATATAATTCTCAATAAGATGCCCGATTTCCTGTTGATCCCTTAGTCTAATCTATCCCTTCAAGTGTCCTCCTTTGAGAAGGGGGACGGTGGGGATGTTTGACGCAAGTGGTAAGGAGTTGATGGAGCTCAAAGCCTGGGAGAGGGGAGGGTCTGAATTTACGATTTGGCTCCCAGAGACTATTGATTTTTATCTTTAAAATGGAATAGATACCAACTGGAGTACACTGTGATTCGTGAAGTAATTATTTTTTTCTTGATTTTCAGTTTACTTCTCCTTCCTGAGCGTCATTTGTACTTCGCTCACACTGTTTCAACTACCAAGTTCAGATCAACCAATGACTGTCATCCTCAGCATTACAGCACGCCCAATGGTCATCCCAGTATTACAGCATGCTCAGTGTTCATCGCCGGTACCACAGAACACCCAGTGGTCATCTCAGTAATTTGGTCAGTCAATTCCTTGTGGGTAGGAAATGGTGGGTAAATAGAGCTCTGGATGAACCTTACAACGCATACCTCACTGATACACACACGTTCGGTCAGAAGTCAACGGACTTCTTATTCGGCTTAACTTAGTTGTACTTTAATTAACTAGTGGGACCCCTGGGATGGTATCCTTTTTGCCCCTTTTTCCTTTTATTTGGGCCTTGGGTTTCTTTACACGTTATTCGAGTACTGTGTTCAATCGGCTCATTGTATTCTCCGAATCTGATTCGGCTTCACTTCGGCTTTTTAAGGAAATACTTTTTTGTCGTCGTTGTCATTTCGTTCTCCCGCTTAGTTGCGCGAAATTAAGTTGATCAAATACGTTTCACTTGACAGTCCAAGCGCTGTATTAAGTGAAGCTTTCTTTCTCTTTTCTTTCTCTTTTCTTTCTCTTTTCTTTCTCTTTTCTTTCTCTTTCTTCCGTAAGGTTCATCCAGATATGTTAATTATGACAAGGCTTAGAAAACTGGAGGCTGCAGGCCATTCAACTGTTGGAAGGAGACCTTATTTGTTCACTCCTTACAGGTTTAGTGGCCTCTCTAGTGACAGGCAGATAGTTAGGCAGGCTGCCATTTTTGGTTAGCTATTAACTCTTTGTAATTGGCTATACAACAAAATTGGCTTACAAAAAAGTAGATTTTGACATTTGCACGGCATTTGGTTAAAAAACCAAAAAGCAATGAAGACTCTATACGACGTTATAAACCGAGAGGGAGTAGCACTTAGCTAAATTTGCCAGCGTAGATTAGATTACAGGGTCATCCTGACTTTTTAGCTCACGGGGTATCATGGGACAATGCATACACCATAGCGTAGATCGTTTTCAAATTCGCCACTCCAGAAACTGCGGGGAGACTGAGCACCAGCTTTCGGCACTAGGCTTTCTAGGATCGTTTGGGTGACCAGCGTTAGTTACGATAGGTTGATGGTTTCCAAAGGCAACCGTTAACCAATCATAACTCATTAGTCACCCAAACTATCACAGAAATCTTAGTTCCAGAAGCTGATGCTCAGTCACCGAACGGTTTCTGGAATGGCGAATTGTAAGCGTACGTAGCCTTCAACGCCATTCTTCGACGCAGTAATCATTGGATCAAGTTGGAGCCGGGGGTCGGTCGGTCAGTCAGCATAGCTGATAGATAGCCAAGTAAGATAGCGCATTTTCACGATGGCGTTAATTGTCTTGACTAGTAAACTAGTAAATTTATTTTATCTGAATTGGAAACATTCTTGACTAAACTGCGATATTTTAAAAGTGACTCCGTTTATGTATTTAAACAACGCCATCGAGAAAACGCGCAACTGGCCGGCCGACACACATTTCCAAGTAAGACCTTGTTGTCTCATCAAGATGACCACAGACAGCGTCCGATTTACCAGCAACGTACGCCCA
Source organism: Dendrophyllia cribrosa (assembly GCA_024195265.1). Lineage (NCBI taxonomy): Eukaryota > Metazoa > Cnidaria > Anthozoa > Scleractinia > Dendrophylliidae > Dendrophyllia > Dendrophyllia cribrosa. The sequence goes on along the minus strand of JAJLRJ010000010.1, from coordinate 6,838,882 downwards.
CGACGAACATGGATGAGCAGTCAGTGACAACCGCTGGCTTTAGGTACGTAGGGCTAATTAACTACGTGGTAAATAAAGTTGGAAATAAAAGTCTGGCAGTGTGTTCATTTATTGTTTTACGTGATACAGCCACGAAGTTGTATCACTGCAGGAGATAACACCAGTTCACAATCATTGCTTAAATCGTGTTCCGTGATTGTAAGTCGTGTCGGTGAATGTGACGGTAACCTTTGACAAGTAGTATCTTAAAAGAAAACAATGGTTGTGATCGATGTTGTCTTCTACATAAGCTCGGTCCGGCTATCGATCCGAAATTTCGATATTTTCGCTTTCGATCTCTTTATTTTATCGGCTGTTCTATTTTGTTTACAAATTCGGCCCGAATTCGAAAACAAAATAGTTTGCAATTCAACTGAGGACATTTCAAGGCTTGGTATCGAGAAAGTCTCGATAGCAAACTGAAACATGACCCCTGCATACCGTCTAGGGGACCCTGGGGTATTCCTATACAAAATATTCTTCGGTTTCCTGGACGCTAAATGTTTCACGTAGGAGCGCACCCCCTCGTGGATAGTTAATAGGCCTGTGTGATATTTAACGTGTTAAAGCTCTGTATTAAAAATAAATATAAAATAATAAAACTAAAAAACCTGGTGTGTCTTGTGTCTTTATTCTAAAGTGATTATCTACTTAGCTAAGTGAGCAACAATACTAACGGATGGCTTTATTTCAAAGACAATACTAAACCAATGATTACATTTCAGGAAAGAAAAATTTTTTTTTCTTCAAATGAATCATCTTCTTTTTTCGGCGAAACCTTCAGCTACATACGAAACCGTTCTATTTATTTCTTCGGCGCAGCTTCTACGCATTCGACAAAATTGAACAGTCACGTACTTCAACTTGCGATCGCTAGCGCATAGCGGTGTAACAAAATGACACGAGTGTAAGCCATCTTACGTGGCGCTTTTTTGTTGGGAATAAAATTTGAAATAACAGTTTGTCAGTGTGTTATTTGCGTCATTTAAGACAACTAACTTTCTAATCTTTAAGCAACAATCGACGAATCCGGCTCAACTTATCCTTACATGTATTAGGCATTCTCAAAAGAGTACATTAGAGTGTGAAAACCATGTGATAACAAATGTGACTGAAAAAAATATAGAAATTAAAAGTATGTTTACTGTGCTCCATTCTTGTCCTTTCTGGCTAGCAAATTATGTTTTTATTTTAGGAACATTATATAAGTTATAATGATGATTATAATAAAACGCAATTGAAAATAAAGTTCGCCAACTGGTGTGTTTTTGTGTCATGTGTGTTTTTTCTGGACAACCAATATTTTAATTACAGGAAAATCTCGCAGTATCCAAACAGATATTTTTCGTCAGTCAGACATCGCTACTGAACTACCTTGTTTTATCCTATTTTGGTGTGCGAAATCAAGACGCACAAAGCCTTCTGACGGTAAATACAAGGTCATTAAACGAATCACCATTGAACGATAGCAGAGAGAGGTGCTTCTTTTTTTTTAAATGGTTTTATCCCTTTTTGGTGTGCGAAATCAAGACGCATGAAGCCTTCTGACGGTAAATACAAAGCCATTAAACGAATCACCATTGAACGATAGCAGAGAGGTGCTTCTTTTTTTTAAAATGGTTTTATCTCTTTTTGGTGTGCGAAATCAAGACGCATGAAGCCTTCTGACGGTAAATACAAGGCCATTAAACGAATAACCATTGAACGATAGCAGAGAGGGAAGTGCTTCTTTTTTTAATGGTTTTATCCCTTTTTGGTGCGAAATCAAGACGCATATGAAGCGGCCTTTTGACGGTAATAACAAGGTCATTACACGAATCACAACAACGATACCAGAGAGGAAGTGCAGTGATGATCGAGTGAAGAGAAAGTCTTTAGAAGAACCATAATTTCAATAACGATGGTAGCCCACATGTTTTAGGTTAAATATTAATGTGATCTTCTTTTAGTTATTAAGTGAGCAGGACGAATACCCGCCAGCTACGGCCGATCAGAGGCAAAATCCAAACTAACAACACGAATATGACATTGGAACACAGACTGGAATCATCATGTAAGTTGTATCCTTTTATTGACAAAATCGCCACACCCGCCTTAACCGTAGGTTAACAACTTCTGGCTTCAATGGGATTCAAACCCAATCTTCTCTGGTGCTGATTCAATATACTCAGCAGCCACTGACAGAGAATGAAAAAAAGCCCGACAAAAATGTGGCTTTAATGAATTCAAACCCAACGACCTCTTTGTTACTGCTGCAATATGTTCTCTATGCTACAGGTGATGTGAACTGTTATATAAGGGGCCACTGGAAGAGAGGTAAAAGCTCGGACTAAAATCTGTAGCTTCAACGGGATTCAAACCCAAAGACCGCTTTGTTACTGCGCAATGTTTTCCATACTAACTCATGTGATATGTTATATTAGGAGCTGCAATGCTCTGACATGTTATATAAGAGGTTGCAATGTTCTCTATACTAACAATTATTTCATCAGATCCAGATTCACATGACATTACAATACCTATCCTGTTAGTGTCCGACCTTTGTTCGCTGTCAGTTCTGCAAGAAGTCAGTATTTAGATGTGTTTTAAAAACCAGGTACCATAATCTCTACCTCTTTTTGGCCCTACATATGCTCTCTTTACATCTATGCAGGTAAATAAAGGACGCCAGTTGGAGAAAAGTAACATCTGAATTTGGAATATGACCAACGATAAATGAAGTAGCCAGGGATGCTACACACTTTACGTTACAGAAATTAAGATGCATTCCACCCTGATGCCCCAATAGGCTACGAATGTAACCGGTCACGGTGGATCCAGACCCTATCGCAAGGGGTGGGGGTGGGCAGAGTGAATTATGTGGGGGTGGGCGTGAATAAGGCCGGGGCGGTCGGAATGAAGATGTTAGAGACTGGGGGACCTTACATTTTTGCAAGATAAGGGGAACGGGCAATGGCGATCTAGGGAAGGGGGCCAAGGGAGGGGAGAGGAGGGGGGGTTGGGGGGACAGTGTTAGGGTATAGCTGACATCCTTTTCTTTCCTCTCTCAGGGACTGACCAATATTTTTTAGACGGGGGGGGGGGGGAATTTTCACATGCGAACATTTTTCTTATATGCGGCACCTGCTGCAAACAATTTTTTTTGTCTCCGTCCAACTGCCATACTTTCAGCAAACACAAATCCAAAGATGTTCTGGACATACTTCACATCATAGTGCTAATCCTGTTGACGACCAAATGTCACTTTTGAGTGCTGCTTCAGTTACGATTTTGTATGTAAAGAGTGATTCTGACTCTGTGTCCCTTTTGTTAAAGGGTCATAAAATACCATTAATTAACCAAAACCTCTCTCTTTAGGGTATAGAAAAGGGATAGAAGTGCATTTATAGAAAAACCTGACAAAATACTGGTGGGCATCTGGTGGACTCGATGCACCACTTCCAGGGGAATGGGGACAATAGTTATACTCTTAGTCTTGTCATGCTGATTTACCTCACCTTTCTTCTCTTGCAGGAGAAGCTATTATCACCTGACTCTCAATGCAAAGATGACATTGGAACACAGACTGGACTGTAAATAGTATCCTTTTGGGGACAAAATCATCACACTCGCCTCAACTGTAGGTTAACAACTTGCAGCTCCCTGTTGGCTTCAAAGGGATTCAAACCCAATGAACCATGGTGCTGACTCAATATACTCAGCAGCAACTGGCAGGGGATGGAAAAAAAGCTCCACAAAATTATGTGGCTTCAATGGGATTCAAACCCAATTAGCTCTTTTTTGTTGATGCAATGGTATCAGTACTAGCTGTGATAGGAGGCCACTCGAAGACAGGTAAAGAGCCTGGACTTAAATCTGTACCTTAAACGGGATTCAAACCCAAAGACCTCTTTGTTACTTCCGCAATGTTCTCCATACTAAGGTGACATGTTATATAAAGGGGCTGCAATGTTCTCCATGCTAACTATTATTTCATCAGATCCAGATTCACATGATATGACAATACCTATCCTGTTAGTGTCCGACCTTTGTTAGCTGTCAGTTCTGCCAGAAGTCAGTGTTTCGATGTGTTTCCAAACTAGCTAGGTACGATAATCTCTGCCTCGTTGTTTGCCCTTTATGTGCTCTCTCTCCATCTATGCAGGTCAATAAAGGTCCCAGTTCGAGAAAATTAACGTCTTAAAGTTCGAATATAACCCGCGATAAATCAAGTAGCCAGAAAGATCCTGAACACTTTACGTTACTAAAATCATAGATAAATTCCACCCTGATGATGCCCCAATAGGCATCACGGTGGATCCAGACCCCATCGTAAAGGGTTGAGGGGGGGGGGGGGGGGGGGGGGGGGGGTGAATAAGGCCGGGCTGGTCGCAGTGAAAAATGTTCGAGACCGAAGGCCTTATATTTTCGCAAGATAAGGGAGGCGGGCAGTGGCAGATCAAGATAAGGGGCCCGGGGAGAGGAAACAGTCTTAGGGTATTAACTGACATCCTTTCGTTTCTTTTATTATCTTTTCTGCGGTATCCAGGTTCCGAATCCAAAGATGTTCTGTACATATTTCGCATCATAGTGCTAATCCTGTAACCGTCTGTCAGTTGCTTGCAGTGCTACTTCAGTTAAGATTCTGTACGTGAAGATTAGTGATTCTTATTGTGTTCTTTTTGTTCAAAGGTTTTAAAAGACTATTAATTAACCAATACCTCGCTCCACAGGGGTTTAAAAAAGGGATAGTAGTGCATTTATAGGAAATGCTGACAAAATACTGGTGGGCATCTGATAGACTCGATGCACCACTTTCAGGAGGAGGTGGAGGACAGTAGTTATACTCCTAGTCTTGTCATGCATCAGTTATAGCAGCTGTTTATCAGTATAAGTATTTTGGATCTTTCAGAACGTGAGCTGATTTACTTCACTTTTCCTCTCTTGCAGAATAAGCTATTGCCACCTGACTCTGTATTTCAAGATCTACCTTCACAACAGCATCCAACAAGTCCCCAAGTACAGAAACTCTATGGTACAGGTGTCTAGTTCAAGAGGTAAGAAATCAGTTTTTCTCTTAAATTCACAAAAGCTCGCCAACATGCAATTTTCCCAACTAACGATTATTCAAGTGTTGACGATACCAGCTGTGAGCATTAAAAACAATCATTAACGCATCACATGGCATTCTGAAGAAACTACATCGTTTGGACAAGTGCTGGACTACCCGGGGAGACCATTGATTTTTATCTTTAAAATGGAATAGATACCAACTGGTGTACACTGTGATTCGTGAAGTAATTATTTTTTCTTGAGTTTTAGTTTACTTCTACTTCCTGAGCGTCATTTGTACTTGGCTCACACTGTTTCAACCACCAAGTACAGATCAACCAATGACTGTCATCCTCAGTACCACAGCATGCCAAATGGTCATCCCAGTATTACAGCATAACTAGTGTTCATCGCCGGTACCACAGAACACCCAATGGTCATCTCAGTAATTTGGTCAGTCAATTCCTTGTGGGTTGGGAATGGTGGGTAAATAGAGCTCTGGATGAACCTTACAACGCATACCTCACTGATGCACACACGTTCGGTCAGAAGTCAACGGACTTCTTATTCGGCTTAACTTAGTTGTACTTTAATTAACTAGTGGGACCCCCGGGATGGTATCCTTTTTGCCCCTTTTTCCTTTTATTTGGGCCTTGGGTTTCTTTACACGTTATTCGAGTACTGTGTTCAATCGGCTCATTGTATTCTCCGAATCTGATTCGGCTTCACTTCGGCTTTTTTCGGAAATACTTTTTGTCGTCGTTGTCATTTCGTTCTCCCGCTTAGTTGCGCGAAATTAAGTTGATCAAATACGTTTCACTTGACAGTCCAAGCGCTGTATTAAGTGAAGCTTTCTTTCTCTTTTCTTTCTCTTTTCTTTCTCTTTCTCTTTCTCTTTCTCTTCCGTAAGGTTCATCCAGATATGTTAATTATGACAAGGCTTAGAAAACTGGAGGCTGCAGGCCATTCAACTGTTGGAAGGAGACCTTATTTGGCCACTCCTTACAGGTTTAGTGGCCTCTCTAGCGACAGGCAGATAGTTAGGCAGGCTGCCATTTTTGGTTAGCTATTACCTCTTCGAAATTGGCTTACAAAACGATACATTTTGACATTTGCACGGCATTTAGTTCAAAAACAAAAAAGCAATGAAGGCTCTATACGACGTTATAAACAGAGGGAGTAGCACTTTGCTAAATTTGCCAGCGTAGATTGGATTACAGGTAAATCGTGACTTTTATAGCTCGCGGGGTATCATGGGACAATGCACACACCATAGCGTAGATCGTTTACAAATTCGCCACTCCAGAAACTGCGGGGAGACTGAGCACCAGCTTTCGGCACTAGGCTTTCTAGGATCGTTTGGGTGACCAGCGTTAGTTACGATAGGTTGATGGTTTCCAAAGGCAACCGTTAACCAATCATAACTCATTAGTCACCCAAACTATCACAGAAATCTTAGTTCCAGAAGCTGATGCTCAGTCACCGAACGGTTTCTGGAATGGCGAATTGTAAGCGTACGTAGCCTTCAACGCCATTCTTCGACGCAGTAATCATTGGATCAAGTTGGAGCCGGGGGTCGGTCGGTCAGTCAGCATAGCTGATAGATAGCCAAGTAAGATAGCGCATTTTCACGATGGCGTTAATTGTCTTGACTAGTAAACTAGTAAATTTATTTTATCTGAATTGGAAACATTCTTGACTAAACTGCGATATTTTAAAAGTGACTCGGTTTATGTATTTAAACAATGCCATCGAGAAAACGCGCAACTGGCCGGCCGACACACATTTCCAAGTAAGACCTTGTTGTCTCATCAAGATGACCACAGACAGCGTCCGATTTACCAGCAACGTACGCCCACGACGAACATGGATGAGCAGTCAGTGACAACCGCTGGCTTTAGGTACGTAGGGCTAATTAACTACTTGGTAAATAAAGTTGGAAATAAAAGTCTGGCAGTGTGTTCATTTATTGTTTTACGTGATACAGCCACGAAGTTGTATCACTGCAGGAGATAACACCAGTTCACAATCATTGCTTAAATCGTGTTCCGTGATTGTAAGTCGTGTCGGTGAATGTGACGGTAACCTTTGACAAGTAGTATCTTAAAAGAAAACAATGGTTATGATCGATGTTGTCTTCTACATAAGCTCGGTCCGGCTATCGATCCGAAATTTCGATATTTTCGCTTTCGATCTCTTTATTTTATCGGCTGTTCTATTTTGTTTACAAATTCGGCCCGAATTCGAAAACAAAATAGTTTGCAATTCAACTGAGGACATTTGAAGGCTTGGTATCGAGAAAGTCTCGATAGCAAACTGAAACATGACCCCTGCATGCCGTCTAGGGGACCCTGGGGTATTCCTACACAAAATATTCTTCGGTTTCCTGGACGCTAAATGTTTCACGTAGGAGCGCACCCCTTCGTGGATAGTTAATAGGCCTGTGTGATATTTAAAGTGTTAAAGCTCTGTATTAAAAATAAATATAAAATAATAAAACTAAAAAACCTGGTGTGTCTTGTGTCTTTATTCTAAAGTGATTATCTACTTAGCTAAGTGAGCAACAATACTAACGGATGGCTTTATTTCAGAGACAATACTAACCCAATGATTACATTTCAGGAAAGAAACCTGATTTTTTTTCTCAAATGAATCATCTTCTTTTTTCGGCGAAACCTTCAGCTACATACGAAACCGTTCTATTTTTTTCTTCGGCGCAGCTTCTTCGCATTCGACAAAATTGAACAAACACGTACTTCAACTTGCGATCGCTAGCGTATAGCGGTGTAACAAAATGACACGAGTGTAAGCCATCTTACGTGGCGCTTTTTTGTTGGGAATAAAATTTGAAATAACAGTTTGTCAGTGTGTTATTTGCGTCATTCGAGACAACTAACTTTCTAATCTTTAAGCAACAATCGACGAATCCGGCTCAACTTATACTTACATGTATTAGGCATTCTCAAAAGAGTACATTAGAGTGTGCAAACCATGTGACAACAAATGTGACTGAAAAAAATATAGAAAATAAAAGTATGTTTACTGTGCTCCATTCTTGTCCTTTGTGGTTATCAAATTATGTTTTTATTTTAGGAACATTATATATGTTATAATGATGATTATAATAAAACGCAATTGAAAATAAAGTTCGCCAACTTTTGTGTTTTTGTGTCATGTGTGTTTTTTCTGGACAACCAATATTTTAATTTCAGGAAAATCTCGCAGTATCCAAACAGATATTTTTCGTCAGTCAGACATCGCTACTGAACTATCTTTTTTTTATCCTTTTTTGGTGTGCGAAATCAAGACGCATAAAGCCTTCTGACGGTAAATACAAGGTCATTAAACGAATCACCATTGAACGATAGCAGAGAGAGGTGCTTCTTTTTTTTTTAAATGGTTTTATCCTTTTTTGGTGTGCGAAATCAAGACGCATGAAGCCTTCTGACGGTAAATACAAGGCCATTAAACGAATCACCATTGAACGATAGCAGAGAGGGAAGTGCTTCTTTTTTTAATGGTTTTATCCCTTTTTGGTGCGAAATCAAGACGCATATGAAGCGGCCTTTTGACGGTAATAACAAGGTCGTTACACGAATCACAACAACGATACCAGAGAGGAAGTGCAGTGATGATCAAGTGAAGAGAAAGTCTTTAGAAGAACCATAATTTCAATAACGATGGTAGCCCACATGTTTTAGGTTAAATATTAATGTGATCTTCTTTTAGTTAGTAAGTGAGCAGGACCAATACCCGCCAGCTACGGCCGATCAGAGGCAAAATCCAAACTAACAACGCGAATATGACATTGGAATACAGACTGGAATCATTATGTAAGTTGTATCCTTTTATTGACAAAATCGCCAAACTCGCCTTAACTGTAGGTTAACAACTTCTGGCTTCAATGGGATTCAAACCCAATCTTCTCTGGTGCTGATTCAATATACTCAGCAGCCACTGACAGAGGATGAAAAAAAGCCCGACAAAAATGTGGCTTCAATGGGATTCAAACCCAAACGACCTCTTTGTTGCTGCTGCAATATGTTCTCTACGCTAACTGAGGAGATGTGAACTGTTATATGAGGGGCCACTGGAAGAGAGAGGTAAAAGCTCGGACTAAAATCTGTAGCTTCAACGGGATTCAAACCCAAAGACTGCTTTCTTACTGCGCAATGTTTTCTATACTAACTCATGTGATATGTTATATTAGGAGCTGCAATGCTCTGACATGTTATATAAGGGGTTGCAATGTTCTCTATACTAACAATTATTTCATCAGGTCCAGATTCACATGACATCACAATACCTATCCTGTTAGTGTCCGACCTTTGTTACCTGTCAGTTCTTCCAGAAGTCAGTGTTTCGATGTGTTTTAAAACCAGGTACCACAATCTCTGCCTCTTTTTGGCCCTACGTATGCTCTCTTTACATCTATGCAGGTAAATAAAGGACGCCAGTTGAAGAAAACTAACGGCTGAATTTGGAATATGACCAACGATAAATGAAGTAGCCAGGGAAAATAAGATGCATTCCACCATGATGCCCCAATAGGCTACGAATGCCGGAACCAGTCACGGTGGAACCAGACCTATCGTAAGGGGTGGGGGTGGGCAAAGTGAATTATGTGGGGGTGGGGGTAAATAAGGCCGGGCCGGTCGGAATGAAAATGTTAGAGACTGGGGGACCTTATATTTTTTGTATGATAAGGGGAACGGGCAGTGGCGGATCTTGGGAAGGGGGCCAAGGGAGGGGAGCGGGGGTTGGGGGACAGTGTTAGGGTATAGCTGACATCCTTTTCTTTCTTCTCTTAGGGACGGACCATTATTTTTTTGTCGGGGGTGTTGGGAAATTTTCACATGCAAACATTTTTTTCACATGCGGAACCTGCTGCAAACAATTGTTTTGGTCTCCGTCCAGCTGCCATACTTTCAGCAAACACAAATCCAAAGATGTTTTGGACATACTTCGCATCATAGTGCTAATCCTGTTGACGACCAAATGTCACTTTTGAGTGCTGCTTCAGTTGAGATTTTGAATGTGAAGATCAGTGATTCTGATTATGTGTCCCTTTTGTTAAAGGGTCTTAAAAGACCATTAATTAACCAATACCTCTCTTAGGGTATAGAAAAGGGATAGTAATGCATTAATAGGAAATCCTGACAAAATACTGGTGGGCATCTGATGGACTCGATGCACCACTTCCAGGAGGAGGGGGACAGTAGTTATACTCTTAGTCTTGTCACGCTGATTTACCTCACTTTTCCTCTCTTGCAGGAGAAGCTATTATCACCTGATCTCAATGCAAAGATGGCATTGGAACATAGACTGGACTGTAACTAGTATCCTTTTGGGGACAAAATCATCACACTCGCCTCAACTGTAGGTTAACAACTTGCAGCTCCCTGTTGGCTTCAAAGGGATTCAAACCCAATTAGCTCTTTTCTGTTGATGCAATGGTATCAGTACTAGCTGTGATAAGAGGCCACCGGAAAACAGTTGAAAAGCCTGGACTAAAATCTGTGGCTTAAACGGGATTCAAACCCAAAGACCTCTTTGTTACTTCTGGAATGTTCTCCATACTAAGGTGACATGTTATATAAAGGGGCTGCAATGTTCTCCATGCTAACTATTATTTCATCAGATCCAGATTCACATGATATGACAATACCTATCCTGTTAGTGTCCGACCTTTGTTAGCTGTCAGTTCTGCCAGAAGTCAGTGTTTCGATGTGTTTTCAAACAAGCTAGGTACGATAATCTCTGCCTCGTTTTTTGTCCTACATTTGCTCTCTATTCATCTATGCAGGTAAATAAAGGTCGCCAGTTCGAGAAAATTAACGTCTTAAAGTTCGAATATAACCCGCGATAAATCAAGTAGCCAGAAAGATCCTGAACACTTTACGTTACTAAAATCATAGATAAATTCCACCCTGATGATGCCCCAATAGGCATCATGGTGGATCCAGACCCCATCGTAAAGAGTTGAAGGGGGGGGGGGGGTGAATAAGGCCGGGCTGGTCGCAGTGAAAAATGTTCGAGACCGAAGGCCTTATATTTTCGCAAGATAAGGGAGGCGGGCAGTGGCAGATCAAGATAAGGGGCCCGGGGAGAGGAAACAGTCTTAGGGTATTAACTGACATCCTTTCGTTTCTTTTATTATCTTTTCTGCGGTATCCAGGTTCCGAATCCAAAGATGTTCTGTACATATTTCACATCATAGTGCTAATCCTGTAACCGACTGTCACTTGCTTACAGTGCTACTTCAGTTGAGATTTTGTACGTGAAGATTAGTGATTCTTATTGTGTTTTTTTTGTTCAAAGGTTTTAAAAGACTATTAATTAACCAATACCTCGCTCCACAGGGGTTTAAAAAAGGGATAGTAGTGCATTTATAGGAAATGCTGACAAAATACTGGTGGGCATCTGATAGACTCGATGCACCACTTTCAGGAGGAGGTGAAGGACAGTAGTTATACTCCTAGTCTTGTCATGCATCAGTTATAGCAGCTGTTTATCAGTATACGTATTTTGGATCTTTCAGAACGTGAGCTGATTTACTTCACTTTTCCTCTCATGCAGAAGAAGCTATTGCCACCTAACTCTGTATTTCAAGATCTACCTCCATAACAGCATCCAACAGTTCCCCAAGTACAGAAACTCTATGGTGCAGGTGTCCAGTTCAAGAGGTAAGCAGTCAGTTCTCTCTTAATTCCACAAAAGCTCACCAACTTCTTGATTAGTCAAGTGTTGACGATACCAGCTGTGAGCATTAAAAACAATCATCAATGGATCACATGGCGCCAAATTTAATTCTGAAGAAAATACATCGTTTGGACAAGTGCTGGACTACCCGGGGAGACCATTGATTTTTATCTTTAAAATGGAATAGATACCAACTGGTGTACACTGTGATTCGTGAAGTAATTATTTTTTCTTGATTTTTAGTTTACTTCTACTTCCTGAGCGTCATTTGTACTTGGCTCACACTGTTTCAACCACCAAGTACAGATCCACCAATGACTGTCATCCTCAGCATTATAGCACGCCCAATGGTCATCCCAGTATCACAGCATGCCTAATGGTCATCCCAGTATTACAGCATAACCAGTGTTCATCGCCGGTACCACAGAACACCCAATGGTCATCTCAGTGATTTGGTCAGTCAATTCCTTGTGGGTAGGGAATGGTGGGTAAATAGAGCTCTGGATGAACCTTACAACGCATACCTCACTGATGCACACACGTTCGGTCAGAAGTCAACGGACTTCTTATTCGGCTTAACTTAGTTGTACTTTAATTAACTAGTGGGACCCCTGGGATGGTATCCTTTTTTCCCCTTTTTCCTTTCATTTGGGCCTTGGGTTTCTTTACACGTTATTCGAGTACTGTGTTCGATCGGCTCATTTTATTCTCCGAATCTGATTCGGCTTCACTTCGGCTTTTTTCGGAAATACTTTTTGTCGTCGTTGTTATTTCGTTCTCCCGCTTAGTTGCGCGAAATTAAGTTGATCAAATACGTTTCACTTGACAGTCCAAGCGCTGTATTAAGTGAAGCTTTCTTTCTCTTTTCTTTCTCTTTTCTTTCTCTTTCTCTTCCGTAAGGTTCATCCAGATATGATAATTATGACAAGGCTTAGAAAACTGGAGGCCGCAGGCTATTCAACTGTTGGAAGGAGACCTTTTTTGGCCACTCCTTACAGGTTTAGTGGCCTCTCTAGTGACAGGCAGATAGTTAGGCAGGCTGCCATTTTTGGTTTGCTATTACCTCTTTGTAATTGGCTATACAACAAAATTGGCTTACAAAACGGTAGATTTTGACATTTGCACGGCATTTGGTTAAAAAACCAAAAAGCAATGAAGGCTCTATACGACGTTATAAACAGAGGGAGTAGCACTTTGCTAAATTTGCCAGCGCAGATTAGATTACAGGGTAATCCTGACTTTTTAGCTCGCGGGGTATCATGGGACAATGCATACACCATAGCGTAGATCGTTTTCAAATTCGCCACTCCAGAAACTGCGGGGAGACTGAGCACCAGCTTTCGGCACTAGGCTTTCTAGGATCGTTTGGGTGACCAGCGTTAGTTACGATAAGTTGATGGTTTCCAAAGGCAACCGTTAACCAATCATAACTCGTTAGTCACCCAAACTATCACAGAAATCTTAGTTCCAGAAGCTGATGCTCAGTCACCGAACGGTTTCTGGAATGGCGAATTGTAAGCGTACGTAGCCTTCAACGCCATTCTTCGACGCAGTAATCATTGGATCAAGTTGGAGCCGGGGGTCGGTCGGTCAGTCAGCATAGCTGATAGATAGCCAAGGAAGATAGCGCATTTTCACGATGGCGTTAATTGTCTTGACTAGTAAACTAGTAAATTTATTTTATCTGAATTGGAAACATTCTTGACTAAACTGCGATATTTTAAAAGTGACTCCGTTTATGTATTTAAACAACGCCATCGAGAAACGCGCAACTGGCCGGCCGACCCACATTTCCAAGTAAGACCTTGTTGTCTCATCAAGATGACCACAGACAGCGTCCGATTTACCAGCAACGTACGCCCACGACGAACATGGATGAGCAGTCAGTGACAACCCGCTGGTTTGAGGTACGTAGGGCTAATTAACTACGTGGTAAATAAAGTTGGAAATAAAAGTCTGGCAGTGTGTTCATTTATTGTTTTACGTGATACAGCCACGAAGTTGTATCACTGCAGGAGATAACACCAGTTCACAATCATTGCTTAAATCGTGTTCCGTGATTGTAAGTCGTGTCGGTGAATCTGACGGTAACCTTTGACAAGTAGTATCTTAAAAGAAAACAATGGTTGTGATCGATGTTGTCTTCTACATAAGCTCGGTCCGGCTTTCGATCCGAAATTTCGATATTTTCGCTTTCGATCTCTTTATTTTATCGGCTGTTCTATTTTGTTTACAAATTCGGCCCAAATTCGAAAACAAAATAGTTTGCAATTCAACTGAGGACATTTCAAGGCTTGGTATCGAGAACGTCTCGATAGCAAACTGAAACATGACCGGCCCCTACATACCGTCTAGGGGACCCTGGGGTATTCCTATACAAAATATTCTTCGGTTTCCTGGACGCTAAATGTTTCACGTAGGAGCGCACCCCCTCGTGGATAGTTAATAGGCCTGTGTGATATTTAAAGTGTTAAAGCTCTGTATTAAAAATAAATATAAAATAATAAAACTAAAAAACCTGGTGTGTCTTGTGTCTTTATTCTAAAGTGATTATCTACTTAGCTAAGTGAGCAACAATACTAACGGATGGCTTTATTTCAGAGACAATACTAACCCAATGATTACATTTCAGGAAAGAAACATCATTTTTTTTTTTCTTCAAATGAATCATCTTCTTTTTTCGGCGAAACCTTCAGCTACATACGAAACCGTTCTATTTTTTTCTTCGGCGCAGCTTCTACGCATTCGACAAAATTGAACAGTCACGTACTTCAACTTGCGATCGCTAGCGCATAGCGGTGTAACAAAATGACACGAGTGTAAGCCATCTTACGTGGCGCTTTTTTGTTGGGAATAAAATTTGAAATAACAGTTTGTCAGTGTGTTATTTGCGTCATTTGAGACAACTAACTTTCTAAATCCGGCTCAACTTATACTTAAATGTATTAGGCATTCTCAAAAGAGTACATTAGAGTGTGCAAACCATGTGATAACAATTAATGTGACTGAAAAAATATAGAAAATAAAAGTATGTTTACTGTGCTCCATTGTTGTCCTTTGTGGTTAGCAAATTATGTTTTTACTTTAGGAACATTATATAAGTTATAATGATGATTATAATAAAACGCAATTGAAAATAAAGTTCGCCAACTGGTGTGTTTTTGTGTCATGTGTGTTTTTTTTTGGACAACTAATATTTTAATTTCAGGAAAATCTCGCAGTATCCAAACAGATATTTTTCGTCAGTCAGACATCGCTACTGAACTACCTTTTTTTTATCCTTTTTTGGTGTACGAAATCAAGACGCATAAAGCCTTCTGACGGTAAATACAAGGTCATTAAACGAATAACCATTGAACGATAGCAGAGAGGGAAGTGCTTCTTTTTTTAAATGGTTTTATCCCTTTTTGGTGTGCGAAATCAAGACGCATATGAAGCCTTTCGACGGTAATTACAAGGTCAGTAAACGAATCACAACGATAGCAGAGAGGGAAGTGCAGTGATGATCGTGTGAAGAGAAAGTCTTTAGAAGAACCATAATTTCAATAACGATGGTAGCCCACATGTTTTAGGTAAAATATTAATGTGAGCTTCTTTTAGTTAGTAAGTGAGCAGGACCAATACCCGCCAGCTACGGCCGATCAGAGGCAAAATCCAAACTAACAATGGAAATATGACATTGGAACACAGACTGGAATGTAGGTTGTATCCTTTTATTGACAAAATCGCCACACTCGCCTTAACTGTATGTTAACAACTTCTGGCTTCAATGGGATTCAAACCCAATCTACTATGGTGCTGATTCAATATACTCAGCAGCCACTGACAGAGGATAAAAAAAGGCCCAGCAAATATATGTGGCTTCAATGGGATTCAAACCCAACGACCTCTTTGTTAATGCTGCAATATGTTCTCTTTACTGACTGAGGTGATGTGAACTGTTATATAAGGGCCACTGGAGGAGAGAGGTAAAAGCCAGCACTAAAATTCGTAGCTTCAACTGGATTCAAACCCAAAGACGGCTTTGTTACTGCGCAATATTTTCCATACTAACTCATGTGATATGTTATAAGGGGTTACAATGTTCTCTATACTAACAATTATTTCATCAGATCCAGATTCACATGACATTACAATACCTATCCTGTTGGTGTCCGACCTTTGTCAGCTGTCAGTTCTTCCAGAAGTCAGTGTTTCGATGGGTTTTAAAACCAGGTACCATAAACTCTACCTCTTTTTGGCCCTACATATGCTCTCTTTACATCTATGCAGGTAAATAAAGGATACCAGTTGAAGAAAACTAATGTCTGAATTTGGAATATGACCAACGATAAATGAAGTAGCCAGGGATATCCTACACACTTTACGTTACAGAAATTAAGATGTATTCCACCCGGATGCCCCAATATGTTACGAATGGAACCAGTCACGGTGGATCCAGACCCTATCCTAAGGGGTGGGGGTGGGCAGAGTGAATTACGTGGGGGTGGGGGGTGAAAAAGGCCGGGCCGGTCGGAATGAAAATGTTAGAGACTTGGGGACCTTATATTTTTGCAAGATAAGGGGAACGGGCAGTGGCAGATCTGGGGAAGGGGCCAAGGGAGGGGAGGGGAGGGGAGGGGGGTTGGTGGAACAGTGTTAGGGTATAGCTGACGTCCTTTTCTTTCTTCTCTTAGGGACCGACCATTATTTTTTGGACAGGGTGGGGGGAGGGGGGAAAATTTTCACATGCAAACCTTTTTTTTCTAAATGCGGCACCTGCTGTAAACATTTTTTGTTGTCTCCGACCAACTGCCATACTTTCGGCAAACACAAATCCAAAGATGTTCTGGACATACTTCACATCATAGTGCTAATCCTGTTGACGACCAAATGTAACTTTTGAGTGCTGCTTCAGTTAAGATTTTGTATGTGAAGAGTGATTCTGACTCTGTGTCCCTTTTGTTAAAGCGTCTTAAAAGACCAATAATTAACCAATACTTCTCTCTTTAGGGTATCGAAAAGGGATAGTAATGCATTTATGGGAAATCCTGACAAAATACTGGTGGGCATCTGATGGACTCGATGCACCACTTCCAGGGGGAGGGGGACAGTAGTTATACTCTTAGTCTTGTCACGCTGATTTACCTCACTTTTCCTCTCTTACAGGAGAAGCTATGACCACCTGACCCTCAATGCAAAGATGACATTGGAACACAGGCTGGACTGTAACTAGTATCCTTTAGAGGACAAAATCATCACACTCGCCTCAACTGGAGGTTAACAACTTGCAGCTCCCTGTTGGCTTCAAAGGGATTCAAACCCAATGAACCATGGCGCTGACTCAATATACTCAGCAGCCACTGACAGAGGACGGAAAAAAAAGCCCGACAAAATTATGTGGCTTCAAAGGGATTCAAACCCAATTAGCTCTTTTCTGTTGATGCAATGGTATCAGTACTAGCTGTGATAAGAGGCCACCGGAAAACAGTTGAAAAGCCTGGACTAAAATCTGTGGCTTAAACAGGATTCAAACCCAAAGACCTCTTTGTTACTTCTGCAATGTTCTCCACACTAAGGTGACATATTATATAAAGGGACTGCAATGTTCTCCATGCTAACTATTATTTCATCAGATCCAGATTCACATGATATGATAATACCTATCCTGTTAGTGTCCGACCTTTGTTAGCTGTCAGTTCTGCCAGAAGTCAGTGTCTCGGTGCGTTTCCAAACAAGCTAGGTACGATAATCTCTTCCTCGTTTTTTGCCCTACATTTGCTACATCCATGCAAGTAAATAAAGGTCGCCAGTTCGAACAAATTAACGTCTTAAAGTTCGAATATAACCCGCGATAAATCAAGTAGCCAGAGAGATCCTGACCACTTTACGTTACTAAAATCATAGATAAATTCCACCCTGATAATGCCCCAATAGGCTACAATTGAAACCACCAGTCACGATAGATCCAGACCCCATCGTAAAGGGTTGAGGGGTGGGGGGCGGGGGGTGTATAAGGCCGGGCTGGTCGGAGTGAAAAATGTTCGAGACTGAGGGCCTTAAATTTTCGCAAGATAAGGGAGGCGGGCAGTGGCAGATCTAGATAAGGGGCCCGGGGAGAGGGGACAGTCTTAGGGTATCAACTGACATCCTTTCGTTTCTTTTTTTTTATCTTTACTGCGGTATCCAGGTTCCGAATCCAAAGATGTTCTCGACATATTTCACATCATAGTGCTAATCCTGTAACCGACTGTCACTTGCTTGCAGTGCTACTTCAGTTGAGATTTTGTACGTGAAGATTAGTGATTCTTATTGTGTTCTTTTTGTTCAAGGGTCTTAAGACTATTAATTAACCAATACCTCTCTGTACAAGGGTGTAAATAAGGGATAGCAGTGCATTAATAGGAAATGCTGACAATATACTGGAGGGCATCTGGTGGACTCGATGCACCACTTCCAGGAGGAGGTGGAGGACAGTAGTTATACTCCTAGTCTTCTCATGCATCAGTTATAGCAGCTGTTTATCAGTATAAGTCAGTATTGTGGATCTTTCAACGCGTGAGCTGATTTACTTCACTTTTCCTCTCTTGCAGAAGAAGCTATTGCCACCTGACTCTGTATTTTAAGATCTACCGCCATAACAGCATCCAACAAGTCCCCAATTACAGAAACTCTTTGGTACAGGTGTCTAGTTCAAGAGGTAAGCAATCAGTTTTCTTTTAATTCCACAAAAGCTCACCAACATCCAATTTTCCTAACTAACGATTAGTCAAGTGTTGACGATACCACATGTGAACATTAAAAACAATCATCAATTAAATAGAACACATGGCGCCAAATTTAATTCTGAAGAAACTACTAGAAAGGAAAGTATGCAATCATAAGTAAACCCCCCTGGCTTGCAATAGCTCAGTATTTTCCATCACCTGTTTGATGGATCAATATTACAATTTTGTAGCAGTTGATGCTACCAAAATGGTATCAACTAAATTGCAGCCATTGGTGAACAGGTTATGGTTTCTTTGATGATGTACTGGTTACCATAGAACCAGTATTATCTGTTAAAGACATCCTTACTTTAAGCTTGAAGTGCTCATAACGAAAAAAACAAGCTTGGTGACCTCCATTTTTATTTTCGAATTGTATTTAGCGAAGATACAACGTTTTGCAAAGTTTCATAATTTTGATTGATTACTAAAAAACTGCTGTTAGCCACCTGAAGAGTAGCCAGAAAATAAATACTTCATGAAAACAACAAAAGACTACAGAGATGAAAGACCCACTCTCTGCATGCCTTGACACAAAAAGCAGCACTAGTTTCCATATTTAAAAAACTGACTTTTCTGTGTCACTTCAAATTACATGAAGTAAAACATTTTTCACACTTTACAGCAAAAGAAAGGAAAAGATTAGAAATAGGTTTGCCTCAAACCCCAGAGTTATATCCATATCCACTACATTACAACCAACGCTAGCTGCCTGGAACTGTAATTTTTTTACAAATCAAATCAATCATTGATGGTAATTCCAATGATCGAATGCTAATTTTACATTACTTGTACTTGATTGTTTTCCTTTAGAATCACTCCGCGCCAAAAATTCCTGTCAGATTGCAAAGGAGAAACCCTGTCGTTGTTTCCCAGGGATCATTTTCAACTTCACCATCGCAATTTAACTTGCTGTGCATCAACAGTGGTATCAGAGAACCAAGCCTTTGAACTTCAAAATGAAAAGACGTTCACTTAAGCTTCAAGTTGACTTACACTGCAGAGACAAACACATTTTAGCTTAAAGAAACTGTCATAGGAATTTTGACGTTTTGGGTAAAACCTGCCCCAAATTGAAACAAAGTACCTTCCTTGCATACACAAAATGCTTATAGAACACTAAGAGGAAGAGATCAAATGAATTCTTGAAGAGAAAATAAACCATATAATCATTGATCTAGCAAGTTTTCAAAGGCAAAATGCGATAAACTTGAACTTTTTATTCAAGTTGCGAATCATTTCCATCCTGGCCATCTGCCGCACTAGACACTGAAAGATCACTAGTAGAATAAGTGTGAACAAAACTACATGGACCGTCCATTATTTTTGCATTTCCACTGATATAAGTATAACTTTTTGCTGTTTAAAGCAACATTTAAAATGGTGACATAGCCCCTTTTAAGGACGTTCCTGGACTAATGATGGGATGGTTGACTTTGATAGTTATTCTGCCAACTTCAAATTAACATTTTAAATTCAACACAAAGATTTGTTTTGCCTTAATTTCGTGTTGTTTTTTTTTTTTGTAGAATTTTAGCTTTGACTGTTTTGCTAGCTTTCTTCAACGGCATTGTATATAGCACATGCTGTAAGAAAAAAATTTTTTGTTGACAACCTTTGTGAGTAGCCATGTCTCTCCAGAACTATCGCAGACCACCTATTTTTTCTGTGTCCTGTACACATCCTCGGAGTCATGTATCAGGAGTTCCATTAAACTGTTTGTTTATTATACACAAACCTTATGCATGCACAATTCAGCCTGAATAGAAATTACCGAGGTAATTATTGCCAAAACAAAATGCAAGATTACAACGAGATTGTATTGACTTCCCTCTCATGGAAGTGTCAGGAAAGTGTTTTCCAGCCCCCACCTTGCTTCTACCCTTAAAGTACCACCACCCACAACCCAAACTGACCCTTATCTGCTCCTCCCCTCAACTACCCCTCCGATCCTCCCACCCAGTCTCATCCACCACCACTATTACCATGGCAAAGAACAGTACATAAACATGACACCATTTATTTAAGTAATGTTAACTACATGAGCGGGAGTGTTGCATCGGCCTATACAATCACGAGGCGCAGCCGAGTGAATGTATAGTGCCGATACAACACGGACGCGAATGTAGTAAACAACTTGTGAAATTCACATTCACATGTAAATTAGATACAACCACAAGTGAGTTGTATCTGGAATGTAAATTAGACACAACCACAAGTGAGTTGTATCTGATATACAGGGTAACCATGTGAATGGAATGGCTCATTTCTATTTGTTAGTACGCTTATGAATTATTAATGAATTGCTTTTCTTTGTTGCTCATGAGATCATAATAAGGTAAAGGCCAAGGGATGATACAGCTCAAGGCAGATCTACACTATGTGCAAGCTGTTCCTAGCTGTACTCTCTTCATGTATCTATAACATTAATAAGTACGGTAGGAACATTTTGCACTGGTGGCCTTTCAATGACCTAATTGACATATAATTTTGTCATGAACTCCTGTGGAGTATCCAGGATATTAACATATCAAAATAGAATTGTAATTTCAGCTAGTATCATCCCTTTCAATAAATCTTGCATGATTTCTAATTTCCTCACCTTATAAACATTCTGAAATAATCCCCATAATTCCCACACCTCCTGACAACTCCTTGAGGTACTACTCAGCGATATGCGTACATTAGTTTGGCAAATGTCAGTCGCGGTGATCGTATATCAACAGATATCAACTTTTCTGATTTCAATTTATTATTTGCATTGGCTGAACTTGCATGCATAAACTATAAGTTTTGCATAAATTAATTCTGCACAAAATAAATTATAAGTAACACAGTTGTGATCCAATTGGATAGTTTCCGTGGTCTGTCAGTAATGTAGGGCAGTGCATGGTCACTCACACAGGGTTTTAAAATTATTGGTTTTGTATTAAGTCATTAAAGTTTTTTAAAGTGTCAAATTCAGCAGGTTTTTGTAGCAGACAGCTATTTTTATACAACTATTTAACTTTCGAGACGGGTATTGTGTAACTTGTATGGCATCATAAACAAATCCAAACTAGCTTAGATTTTTACAGTACTGTTATAATGCTAGAGTTGCAAATCATTGCATCAAAAAATAGGGGCACTGGACAACCATCAATATTTCCACAGATGACTGACAGGAAAAATCTAAGCATGCCTCTGTGTGAATTCACAACTCTGGCTCATTTTAATAATATGAAGGACTATAAAAGAATAAATGAATAAAGTTACATGTAAGTTAACTTAATTTTAGATTTTAATTAGTTTTTTGTTGATTTTAGTGAGTTGATTTCCTTAGAAAAGGTTTATTATTACTTATAGTTTTCAAGAGTCACTGCAGTGTTTCTTGGCCATTTTGATGTTGGGAATAACTTGAGAAAAATATTTTACTTTCTATGAACTGGTTTTCAATGCGATACTACTATGAAAGGAAACACCATATTAGCTGGAGAAACTGAAAATTATGGTGATGCCTTTTAGTTACAAACCTTAAAAAGAATTGACACAACTTCACCCAGGCTTGCAAACTGTTGCTGACTTGACTTGCATTTTTTAATACGCTAAATTTCACTTGTTTTGGTTATTCATCCTCGAGATTCCGATGCAGCTTGACAATTCAATGAGGAAAAGAAAGTCTGTATTTAAGGTCTCGAGGCACCATTAAGGCATCCTGTCAAGTTGTCCCAGACTGACGGAGAATGAAATTAAGGTTTGTGGAAGATTGTCATGTGAAAATGCGAGTTTGCCAACTTAAGTTTGCCGTGCGAAGGTGGCATTATGAATCACTTGTATTGCTTTATGTATTTGGCATTATTGTTAATATAATAAAATAAAAATAATAAGATAACTTCACAAAAAATTTTGAATGGCAGTATGTCAGTTTTTTATTTTGTATACATGACCAATTTCTTTTGAATGTTGTTTGACTGGCTGGTTGAAGATATACAGAGAAATGAACAAAATAATAGGAAATGTACAGTTGCTTCACCTTAAATTTTAACCGAACTGCAAATTGTTTTGATTTAAACTTTTTGAAAGAAAAATTGACACAACTTTCAAAATTATTATTTTTTATAAATGATGTACTGATTTTGTGCTAGTATAAAGACTTGGAACATTGGTTTTCTTCCTCATTAATTTTTTTGAAAGAAAAATTGACACAACTTTCAAAATTATTATTTTTTATAAATGATGTACTGATTTTGTGCTAGTATAAAGACTTGGAACATTGGTTTTCTTCCTCATTAAGTCGCTTGTAATCTAAGCTGCTTTAACATAATGTAATCTAACAAAAAATAACCTGCTAATACAGGAAGATTTCTAGCTGTTCCAAGTCAACTCAAAATGCTATGAAATTAAGATTTCTTTATTTGGCAATGATCAAATTCATGTGGGACTTGGTTCAAGACAAATGCAGACTGCAGACCGAGAAGAGTTAGGTTGCAGCTTTGGTTCAGGGAAGAGGTACAGGATTTATAGTGAGTGTTAGTGTAAAAAGGAAAGAATATTAGGGTTAGGTTTACAGTAAAGGTTATAATTCAGTAGGAATTAGGGTTAGGAGATTAGGATTCACCAGTTAGGTTTTAGATTAAGGAGAAGTCTGTAGTCTGCATAATTGTCTTGCACTGAGTCTTGCACCTGATTGAAATAACAAAAACAAATTAAGCGTTTGGCACTGTTAAGTGAATAACCGAAAAAGTGACTTACAACAGAAAATGTCAAAGCTGAATTGAAATTGAAATTTTGAACAAATTTTTACCAAAATGTCCAAAGTTCGTTTTCTCTGACGAGTTAAGAATCAGTTTCCTACATTTTTGCCACACGCATACTGCCTTCAAGTTTTCTACTTTACAACTTATACAACAGGTTGCATCTTTAGAATTTTATAGTGGAATATTTAGTCTTGTGTAATAAAATAAAAGATGTTGGCAGAGTTGTTTGTGGTGTTTTGTTTCATTTTTTGCTACCCCAGCTAGGGAAAGGGTAACATTGTCCTTTGGGCCTTCTTCGCTTTCAAAATGCTGGGTTGGGCGCAGAAACCCCTTTGACAAAATGCTCCAAAAATTCTGGATCATTTTGTTGCGTAAAACATGATGAAATGATTTGAAATTGCCAGAAAACAAACGTGGTCACCAGTCCCTGAAAATAATGCACGAAACTTGAAACATATTTTGACACTTGACACTTCCGCTTCAAATTCCCGACTCCCTGAAAACAGAAAATGTTCAAATGCCCGGGGCATACCCCTGAGGGGGGGGAGGGGGGGGGGATGTTGATGTTTCGAATTGATCGACACATTACCGACCTTAAAGGGGCTATGTCGCAAGGTGAGTCTGCGCAATAAGTTCCTGTCATGTGACGTCACCTGACCTCACACATGTCAAATTTCTATTGTACCCTCCCGGATCGCGGCAA
The DNA here is from genome assembly GCA_024195265.1 of Dendrophyllia cribrosa. NCBI lineage: Eukaryota > Metazoa > Cnidaria > Anthozoa > Scleractinia > Dendrophylliidae > Dendrophyllia > Dendrophyllia cribrosa. Next base: position 6,814,925 of record JAJLRJ010000010.1, on the reverse strand, counting down.
GTTTTATCGCGCTTGCACTCGTGTCGACCACGCGAGGTAAACAAACACACGATCGATTTCGCTTTTAAATTCCTCCCCAACTTCCACCACCACTGAAAGACATCGAATTTTTCGAAGGTACGACTAACAAATCGCAGAAATAATTTACCAAAAATCTAGCCAAGTAAATACTCTAACTAATTTGTAAACTTGAGATCTATCCTTCCACGCAATACGACGGGATGGAACGGATTGCAGCAAATTCGACAGTAATGGCCGCCAACTTGATAAAAAGCCACCGGACGTTTTTCAAGTTGTTAGTACCCAGTACTCACCCGCCATCCTCGCGACATAGCCCCTTTAAGCATCGAGCGGGAAGACAACGACAACTCTGAGTGTTCGTGTTTAAACCATGACATCTTTTAAAGAAATTCGTGAGTTTCTTGTGTAGTGCTATGCCGAAGATATATTTGATGACGAAGAGTTTATTCTTTTTTATGACTTCTACAGTTCAAAAAATCTAGATTTCCCGTACGATTCATATCCACCGTTTGATCTTCACGCAATGGAAGATTCTGAATGTCTTGCCGAGTTTCGAGTGCACAAGCGGGATATTCCTCTGCTTGCCGATGCACTTCAAATCCCAGCAACCTTTCGCTGTCGGTAACGTTCTGTATGCGAAGGAATCGAAAGTCTTTGCGCTGTAAAGGCGCCTTTCGTATCCTTGTAGATACGGAGACATGATACCACGTTTTGCTTCCATGTTGGAAACGTTCTGTACGACAGAATGAGCAAAACAGGTTATTTTTTCTACTGAACGATTACACTCAACGATATCAAATTCAGCCAGCTGCTTTAACTGATATTTAAATAGTTGCATTTAGCGTTAAAAAGCACGACGACGAGGAGATTCGTACAGACATGCGCAGTGGGTCATTAAGCGGTAGATTTTACTTCCGGTCGTCGTTCTCGTAATCGTCGTGGCTGCTTAAGTTCTCTATTATCTCTTAAAATGCCATTTCATTGTGCGTCACGTGACAAAATAGAGATTTTGCTCAGACCGTGAAACAGTTTCTAATAGAAACGTTTGAATGCAGAGGTCCACACAACGCTTAAGTAAAAATCACTGGTTCGGTTTTGCTGGATCTCTTTAAGTAATGGTCCTAGTAAGAACTAGGCAACCCAACGGCAAGGAATGCAAAAAGGTGTTAATTGTGATATTGTTGAAACAGTCCACCTCATTGGCTAAAACATGAAAATCTACTCTATCTTCATCAGGTAGCGCATTTATTTCTCTCTAGTTTACTTATTGATTCCCTTTTAGCGAAAACTATTCTGAGTTTTAATGCAGCAAAATTTCTATGTGGGAAACATTGAAATTTAGAAGCCTTTCTTGGCCATTGGTTTGGAGTCTCATGATTGGATAAAATCTTGTAAGACAAAAGAAATATCGCTTTAAAATAAAGTTTCAGTACATTTTATTTCAAAAACGTGTTGTCCATAGGTTGATGCATTCTCAGTAAGAAAATCTAAACAATCGTATGTGGGGAAAACGAAATGCCGCAGAACAATAGAGGATTGCCTAGTTCTTACACGCATTGTTACTTAAGTAACACTCCACATAAGAACTACAGTAAACTTCATTGTTCTGTGGCATTGGCTCTTTCTCACATAGAATGTCTTTGATTTCAAGAATAGGGGAGGAGCTAGGCAATCTGACCGAATATATTTTGGGTCAAACTTTTTTTCCGAACACACTTTAACCCAAGCCTTAAACTGCTTGAGACAGTGCTCGCTTTATCGTAGCTGTGTTAGTACGTTTCCCATTTAAAACTATATTTTTTTGGAATTTAATCGGGAAAACGTCGTTTACATCATTCACGAATAGTTATTCGTAACATTTGACAGCGACAGTTCTTGCCATTCACTAAATTAAGAGCTACTTAATCAATGAAAACAAACACAATACTTGCTTTCGATTTTATTCTCATGCCTTAATTAAACAATGAAACTAGTATTCCTACAGGGGATAAGTCAAGAAGACGACTGGACAACTGTCGGTTGCTGACTGGCTGGATAGCTCAGAGTCGTGTCATTGGTGAATAATTAAAAGCAAATCGGACACAGTATTTTTGAACTAACGATCGGCGTATCTCCAGATATATTGCTATGAAAACAGCTTAAAAAATATTTCCATCTTTAGTTTTTACATGTATGATGCGCTTGTGTTGACAAATTTTTACAAGCTATACTTAATGCTTAATAAGAGAGTGTACTGAAAGAAATTCTAAATCTAAAAATCTAAAAACTGTAAAAATGCATGTGAAAATGTCAACATATAATTAATATAAAATATAAAATAATTAATATACAAAGCGGTTTTAATTAGTTGTTGTGCATGAAAACATATTTCACAGTATGTTCATGACAGCCTGTCGAATGTGTTTCATCTTCCAGCAGTAGACCAGTGGATTGAGAGATGAATTTAGATACACCAGCGTCAGAGTGTATTCCCAGACAGTGTCTATCTGGGTACTTGGTCCGGCTTTTGCATTGACAACATTTATACTTATGTGCGGTAAGTAGCAGACCAAAAACACGAGATACACGTATAGTGTACCAATGGCAGACTTTATTTGTCTCGCAGTATTGGTCACCACTTCATTTGCATCATTTTGTGCTACTTGTTGCACTTGCGAGGCTTGAATTTGATTTGTGTGGCGTCGTACTGCTAAATAAATCTTGCAGTAAAATAATGCTGTAAGAATTAAACAAACAGTTAAAATTATACCGGTAACAGTAGAGTATATCTTTGGGTTCAATAAATAAACTGGTGAAATAATTGCACTGAGCGCCCAAATTGAGGTCACCACAACAACAACACGCCTGTGAGTCACAAGTTCTTGGTATCTGAGATGAAGATGAATGGCCAAGAACCTGTCTGCTGCTAGAGCTGTTACACTAAAGAACGAAGCATAACAAAAAAACGTAGACGTGACGTTAAGTACGTTGTTCGTAATCTTCCAAGTAAGATTTTTTTCAGTGCTTTCCGGCTTCAAAGTAACGACGAGACATCTTACACTGACGTACAAAGGTTGAACCAACAAGCCAACACCAAGATCAGAAAAAACCAGGCTCAGGAACAATGTTTTTAGAGGATTTGGCAACGACGAAGTTTTTCTCAGCGCGTGAATTGTTATAATGTTCAACATGATGGCGGTGCCAGATAAAAATGCGTTGAAGACGCTGTTAACGATGAGCGACGAATCGGACACCTGTAAGTCTTCAGCTTTTGCCATTGTATCCTGGAACTGGATATTTCGACAAGTTCAACTTCGCGTAAATGTTCTTTCTTCTTCAGTGCAATTTTCTATAGTCTTATAAAGATGTAGGAGTCAACAAAATACCTCTGTTATTTTCCTTCAAAGGCACTGGAAAAGCCAAATGGTCCGCCGGACCATTATGTTATACGAACAAAGCACATTTTGTTCAAGTATTAGCCATGTCTGCCTGTCTGTCGTTAAACTGAATAGATAGCTTGAAAAATGTATTGCCGTAACAGAAAATATACGTTTGATTCCATTGCAAACGAAGCAAAACGTTCTAAAACAGATGTCTCGAAATTTTAACTTGTGAGGAAGAAATGCAAATACTGGTTATTTTTAAAACTGACGATGTCAGTTTGACGTACAGATCGACAAGCTGATAACAAATATTTTATCCCGTCCAGCCTTTAATAATCAGGAGCACGAAACGAATCGTTTGGGTGGAATACGATCTGTCCGGAAGTTCTTATTATCCTTAAAAATTCTTAATTTATTAGACTAAGAACTGAAGTTTTCTTTAGTAAAAAGTATATCCTAAAACTTCATACAGTTGTAAAATTTAACGCCGTTTGTTTTCGGACGGAGGAGACGGGGGCGGGGTGATAACAAATGTCGTTCTGGGTATAAAAAAGGGTCAGATAAAATTTTCGGAAAACAGGAGCCAGTTAGCAAATTCGGGAGATAAGATTAATATCCCGAAAGTGCTCTTTCGCTCAAATATTCAGCAAAACGATCCGAACACTGGTATTAGCTTTCACGTTGTGTCCGTAAACTCAGAAACTGAAATGATATGGAAAAACAGAAGAACGCCATTTTAAGCTATTTCCTATACACTCCTCGTTGGGTGTCCCTGTGGGATGCAGTGTATAATACCGTTATTAAAGAACAATGACGCAATTGGAGTCTAATTTTCTGTTTGCGTACGTGCATTAAAAATACATTAGTAAAGAAATACGTAATTTGCAGGTGTTCGTTCTGAGAAATGTCAATCATAAATATATGACGATAGCACAAAAAGAACCTGATACTCAATCGTTAACAAATAAAATTCCCGACTTCCTGAAAATAGCAAGTATTTGACCAATTGGCGACGAGTTTAACAAACATCAAAACCTTTTCTGATGCAGATTAAATATTGCCAGTAGTTCCCGTTTGAAATGACCGTCCACAGTTCTCTTAAAATATATATTGCAAGGAAAATGGTCATTTTTCAGTCCAAAAATTTCACTTCTAATTGTCTATATATAAACTCTACTTTTAAAACTTGTCTAATGACAATTATTCCAAAAAGGAGAAGGTTAATGTTATATCTCCTTCGGAAACACTAATTTATATTTCTATAATATATATAGTTAGGCTTAGCCTAACAGCTGCGCCCTCTGAAGACCCTCTAAACAAGCTTAACTAAGATGAAACTTAACTAATAGGTAAAAGGTCGAAAGCACAAGAATTAATATTAATATTGACGACCGGGCTATTTTTCAATTTTAGCAATTCTCAAAAACAGTATTACCCGACCGTCTGCACAGTACATTTAGACCGTACAAAAGTTCACAAAAACAACTTTTTCTCCGTCTAGAATAACTATTACGACTATTTTCCGAATAAAATACACTTGTTGCTTGTCACAAAATGCCCGAGAAACTGATTTGGAAACCAAAATTGCAAAAATACACAAACATATTTGCATAAGACGACGCGAGTATAAAATCTAAAGGCTGGTTTTCACTAGCGCATAAGCATAAGCACAAGCCAACATACGCAGACTCAGTAACATGTTGATCATTAGTTCCAATTGTACAATAGGCACTAATGATCAACACGTTACTGAGTCTGCGTATGTTGGCTTGTGCTTATGCTTATGCGCTAGTGAAAACCAGCCTTTAGTCTTGTTTTGTTTACATAAAATCGCTTTTCAATCTATGTATATGAATGAACAAACACATAAAAATGGTCAACACAATCTTCTTTCGAAAAATTTTATTCAAATCTCCATTAGTTTATGTTTAAAAGCAAATGAAAACGCGCATCGAGGCCGAGCCGTGTCTTCGATGAAATTCAAGAAATTAATACAACTGAATTTAAGCTACACGTTTAAAAACAATTCTTCAGAACTAACGAGAACACATTAACAAAACGTCAATCACAGATTGATATCAAGATAAATTCCCATCGAAAAATGTAATTTGTTTTACCTTTAAGTCCCTCCGGCGACTACTGTGCTTGGAAATTCTTTAAATCTCCGCTTTGGTGCTGAAATCCGTAAAACGAACCCATCTCTCGCATTGCCAAAAACGTATATAGTTCCTCGAAGCAAGATTTTATCCCTGAAAGCTCTTCTTTTTCCACTAAAGCGGCTTCTGAGTATCCCTAAATTAGTATCCCTGTCTTGAGTGGCAAACCACGAAAAAATGCAGGAAAATAACGACTTTAATTTAAACCGTTTTCTCCGCTCAGTAAACACAGCAAAACATCAAAGTGTTTTCCCAGCTGACGTGACATTCGGCCGTGTAACCGCGCGAAAAAAAAGCCTCGCTTTGGTTTCAACATGACGTCGTACGCGCATGTTTTGCGACGTCATACGCGCCCGCGAGATAGTCCTCCGCGACGGAGCTACCTGCGCGACGAAGGGCGGAGGGCACACGCGCGCCCGCGAAACATTCCGCTAGCCATGACCATGAAAAATGACGGGCTAGGTTCTATGAGTATGGGGCTGCGCAGCCGGTCCTTCGGCCCGGCGAGTGCTCCGCTACAAATAAAATTCGCTACCATATCGCCGATTTGCGTAATTTTAACATAATATGATTACGTTACCAAACTTATGCGTCAAGGCAAAAGAAGACACCAATGCAAGTCTTTTACATTCAGGGATAATTTCATACTGTTCTAGGCAATCTAGCCGAAGATATTGTTGATCAACCCAACCACGTCTCCAGGGTTGTGCCTAAATCATACCGTCCAGAAGGACGTCAGACACCTTATTGAAACTTATATAACGTATTGTCGACACTTCGAATTTCAAGTGTAAAAAAGAAAATCTAAAATCCCCACTCAGGATTGAACCTGTGACCTCAGCTAGGCTTAGGCTTACATAGCCTACCGTACCACTGTACCACCTAGCTTCTCGGGTTGCTTAGTCCTAAATTTAACTATATAAACTGCTACCTCTAACCTCAACTAATAGCTAACCAGTTACTCCGTTATATAAGTCTCAATAAGGTGTCCGACGTCCTTCTGGACGGTATGATTTGAGCTTGACCCGTCTCCAGGGTCTTCTCGGTTTCCAATATGGCGACGATCCGGGAGAAGACCAGGCTCCGTTTCCTTTAAATCCGACGATTAAATCAGCCTATTGTGGGATAAAATTTATCCTTCGATTAGATTCTGTTCCTGAAAGCACGATTAGCGCTAATCAAGGGATAAACTACAGGGTTAAATTTAATCCATCTAGCAAGGTCGAGTAACTCGTTTGTCAGCAAATAAAGTTTGTCAAAACTTAAAAATGCCGGAATAAACTGTTCGTTAAGTTGGTTCAGGAACTGATATAGTAAGCAACTTATACTAGAAATAGTTCCTCTTGACGATTTTAATGATTAGATGAACTTGTTGTCCTTGCGGATTCCGGAGAGAATAAACCGACTTTTCGGCAGAAAATCTCATTTGCAATGAAACTTGATTGAGCCAAGGTGGTACTAACACCCGCAAACACGCAAATCTTGCAGTCTCGGCAAATTCTCAAAATGATAAAGCTTTTGCTAAGCTTACAGAAATCACAACAACATCGCTGAATGGTAAGTTTCAAGAGATGTGGTTTATGTATTTAGTGGAGCTTTCACGAAGCAGAATATGTAAAGCCCAATTAACTTTAAGTTATTGAAAAGCAATCAATTTTTCTAAACCACAACCCTTTCATAACCTTATCAGTAAGCAACTCAACAAGAACATATGTGGGGAAGGGGGTAAGGGATGAAGTACTCCAACAGTGGACATTAGGTCACTCTTCTCTAATCCCCCAGGTGACTCATTGCGAGGTGGTAATCCTCATGTGGATGATAATTCCCTAGGGTACTGAGTGAGAGGTCCAGGGGGGTGATAATCATCCAGAGTACTGAGTAATTATATATAGCAAGGATACTCAGTGAGAAGCAGTACTCCTCTCTAGGGGGTGATAATCCCCCAGAGTACTTAGTGAGATGTTATAATCGAGGTGATAATCCTCTCTGGGGGTGTTAATCCCCCATGCTACTGGATGAGAGGTGATAATCCTCAATAGGGAGTGATAATCCCCCGGAGTACTCAGTGAGGGGTGATAATCTCCCAAGGTACTCAGTGAGAGGTGATAATCCTCTCTGGGGGTGATAATCCCCCATGCTACTGAGTGGGAGGTGATAATCCTCTATAGGGGGTGATTATGCCCCAGGGTATGGTGAGGTGATAATCCTCTTTAAGGGCTGAATCCCCCAGGTTAAGCGGAATAAGAGTCTATGTAGTAAATGATGACCTGTATGGGATCACTTTATTCCCACCAAATACACCAACGGTGTTTTGACCATCGACAATAAAATTGTGTAACTTGTTAAAAACTGAAACCGTTAAACCCACACATAAAAAATATAAACTTGAAAAACCAGTGATGAATACTTGGTACTTAGCAATGCTTGCAGTCTTTACATTAATGTGGGTCCCCTTTGAAAAGAAAGGATATTTCTCTTTCAACGCAGAAGAGGCTACGGTAGAGATCATTAGCCCTAGTGGCTGATTGATACTGCACCAGACAAGTGGCTTATCTAACGAAGCGAAATTTGAAATCATAAATACACCATACCATGCCTTTATGGTGTCTTTTTGCGTGTACCGGAACCAGGAGGGAGGGGGCGTCTCTAGGCAAAACATTGGTCGAGTCATCACTGCCAGTGTGACGTCACGTCATAGATGCTCTCCTTATGATGACGTAGCTGAAGAGAGAGAGGCCCTGGGAACGAGGTTGTGATTTTCAAAATGGCGGGCAAATTTGTTGTACGTTATGTTCCAAAAAATGTGGAATTTCCTAAGGTTTGGATGATTCATTTACTTTATTCGATGTTACTCAGGATTCTAAAAATATAAGAGACTTGTTTGCGATAGTTTCCAGTAACATAGAGCATTCAAAAGCGTCATATTTGGATTGGAAACCATTTACCAAGTGGCCAATACGTCGGCGGAGTTTGTTCTCCCGTTAACGTTTTCTGGGAGCTCATGCAGTGATGCGGAGACATTCTGATCCAAGAATAGGAGGTTTGGCACATGGTATATTAAGCTTGCTGTGTGCCGAGTTTCAATCCTTCAGTGCTTGTGGATCGTCTCATCAATCCCTTCAAAGTCAATGGAGTTGCATGTGGTGAAGACACCGCTACAAGCTAGTAGTTTATTTTACCGCTCCAGGTTGGCTGCAGAGGTCATTAGCGGTAAGTGTTGGAATATTTTTACTTACAAAATAAAAGCAGATGCTTTATATAACATTACTTCCTGAATTATCGTCAGTGAACACTCCTTGAATCATTAAAATCAACAATATTTTTGAAATTTTGGATCTGCTATACAGGTCTCAGTGTACAGCAGTACTGTACAGGGTGCCATGTGGTTAAGTCTGGTTAAATAGCTGTCTCCTTTATAAAGCAAAAACTTATGTTAAGCTTAAAAACTTTTGATTGTTTGGTTAACGATCCAGTCTCTGGTAACCATGAATTTGCATATATTTAATACACATAGTCAGATAGACAGTGGGCCATACACCCCCTCCCCCCCCCCCCCCCCCCCCCCCTCCATGGATGAGGTTAGTCAAAAGGCGCCAACACCCCCTCAGAAATGACTTTTGAAGACCCCCCCCCCCCCCCCACCCCCCCACCCACCTGTGTTGTTTAATGGTTAATGCTTGGTCAAAAGCACTGTCATCATCACTGTCACTGTTCACTATAGGCATTATAAATTATCATGGTAGTGTTACAGTGCTGTAGCAAGAGATCCTTTTAGTCAGCTAGTTTCATATTTGGTGGTATAGAGATGTTGTGATAGAGGAGAATTGCTTTGATGTTGTTAAGTTTGACCTTGTTGTCAGGTAGAGATAGCACGTTTTCATGCTTGTTTATAATGTCTTTGGTGATATCATTGTTATTTGAATGGACTGGCTTATTTAAGTATAGACTCTCCTTTTCCAGAAAAATCTTGCTTTTGAGCATTGTTTGGATTCAACTGGGTTATGGAAGCTGAAGTCTTGTTTTTCTTAAAACATGTTTCAAGCTTTTTTGAATTTTACTTTTTAGCTTTTTTTAGAATTTAACAAGAAAAGCTGACATGACATACATATATAGCCTATACTAGATTCAAAAGGATCCATGCATGTATATTATTATGTACATTAGGCCATTGTGTAAATCTGTTTTGTGACCATTTATTTATTTCATTTAAAAAGTTGCAAGCCACTGAAAACAGGTTATTAAAAATAGTTATGTTATGTTTCTTGCAGGGAACATCACCATCAGGTTGGGCAAACTTTATTGTTGTATTGGGAACATGTCACAATGGATGCATGGTGTTGCCTTCAGAATACCTCGGTGGGCATAACTATGTGATCTTGAAGAGCCCTCTGGGAGATAAACTGCCATAATGTTTATCACATACTCTAAGGTTCTTGAGATTTTCAAAATCAGATTTTATGTCCTGAGGGGTACATTTCATTTCATACTGCCCAATCATGTTATCAAATTTATGAGATCCGGCCTCATTTTCACACCCCTTCAAACAGCATTGTATATCTCTAATCAACTGTCCATACATGAAAACTGTTCTAGTTATTTCCTCCAAAGGTATAAAATCATGTAAAGGTCATGTAAAGGCTTGCCACAACTATGACAGCCAGAACAAATCACTTGTTATTTTGAATTTGGTATTTACTGGAGATCTTTAATATTTTTTAGTGTCCTCTGGTATATCAAAATATGGTGCAAAAGTAAACACAGTCAAACCCTGTTAATACGGACACCGAAGGGACCATGAAAACTGTCCGTATTGAGCAGGTGTCCATAAAGCGGGGTTTGACTGTGCATGTGATTTGCCTGTTATGTAGATAAGGTGGTTTTACAAACCATTTTGACCTGATCACCGTGCTTATTAATAAACCTTGATGGATTAATTCAACCATTTTTGCACAAGGATAACTCATTTACAATACACCAAAGCAAAGATACAAAAATAGGAAAAAACAGTGGCATTTCTGAACAGTGTCTGAGCTAGCATCAAAGTTTTCCCCAATAATATTGTTACAGAAATTACATATGAACCCACAAGGAATGGATATGGTAGGGCTGATATGGTCAAAACAGCAGCAACAGTTACCAAGTAAAGAGGAGCAGAATGAAGCTCACTGTCCAGTACCAAATTATGGGTTGTGCCAAGGTTTAACAAAATGCCATGAGAAACAAAAAGGCATATTTGCCAATAGACTGGAAAGAAAAAAAACTTTGATGCTATACTCCAAAAATACTGTACTAGTGAAAATTTATATTGTGGCTGTATGTTTAATTAATGTAACAAAATATTGTAAACTGGATCAAGCAAAGATAAAAATATTCTCAAAATAATAACAGCAGGAAATAACAGTCTCCAGCAAAAAAAATGCTTGTTGTTCTGTACTTAAACATTTGCTTTAAACAAATCCTTTACACAGAAAACAGAAAAATAAGTGTAATAACAATAGAAACATTCAAGGTTTGATAGGTTAATGTTTTGAAAAGCCATATTTTCGACTGTATTAAAAAAGGACAATAAAAGAGAGTACCCTTTTTAGCACATCCAGATTTTGCATTGTTTGACATGTCATGTAATGCCCCAGGGGAGTGAGGCATTTGCTTCTCAAAAGATTTTGAAGGGTACATAAAGAGAACATGGGAGTTTTGAAAGCCTTGGGTAAGATAATGAAATGACTGCTAACACAACATGAGCATACAGGATAGCTATCACATGCACAATATATGAATGTGTGGGCTAAGCAAGTAATACAGCAACAAGGCTGTTACCAAATATATACACAACAAACTATTTTTATTCATCATTGTTTTACACTAAATACTACATGTATATAAACGCTCAGGCAGTCAACAGATTTAAACACAGGCAGTCAACAAGCTGACAAATTCAAACAGTCATGCAGTCAAAAGCCAACAGGTTTAAACACGGGCAGTCAAACACACTTGGGTAGTTAACACATGTTAACAGCCAGCAGGCAGTCGAAAGCCAGCAAAACTTTAACACAGGCAGTCAAGCCAGCAAAATTTCGGTGTCTGACATTTGCAGACTGCAGACCGCAGACTGCAGACTGCAGACTGCAGACTGCAGACTGACTGACATTAAAGTACCGTAATGCCGTTCGATTACAGGTAAGATTTGTTGTTGTTCTTAGGTTTTTGTTGTTTGATATTTGGGATATTCCCGTATGATAATTACGTAATATCACGGAGATGTTTTATTGCGTTATTCGAAAGGTTTCAAATATCCCTGATCTTGTTTGTTGTGGAAGTAGGTGGACTTATGAACAGATCGGCGGTAGACTACCACAGACTGAATACTTTGATCGAGACTTCCACTTTGGATGGAAGGAATATGTTCGGCCAAACGTTTTCGTGCGGAAATAAAAGGGAATGTGTCAAGCTTGTGTAAAGACGCAGAAATTTCAGCATGCAGTTTTTAACGTTATGTGTGTGACCATGAAGCACGTGAAAAGTACACGTCAGTGAGAAAGTAAAGGCCAGTTTACACAAGAGATTTTTTATGCGATTTTAGCGGCGATTTAGGCAAGCCCTGGTTTAAACGACGCATTTTACATGGGCCAAATCTAATACCAATTTGGGTCGACTCGAATTTAAAAAGTTCCGTGGAAAAGTTGACATTTGATTCACAAACGTCGAATTTATTTGTGTTGAATTTACAACTTCAGTCGAATATTCGACAGAAGTTGCATTTATCAAATTCTCCCGAATTTCATTGTTCAAGCGCCCCATTTTACACATGCATGCAAATTAGATTTGGCGCAAAGGAGAATGGGTTTTTAATACATGTACCAACATTCGCTTCTATTAATTCTCGCGCCGCTCAAAGATAACACCTTTATATAAGTGTATATAAGTGTTCAATAACAGACTAAACCTAAGAAGAACAACGAATCGTACCTGGAATCTGACGCCATTACGGTGAACGGGTCGTAGTTCCACACGAAGAAGTCCACGAAGAATCTTGGGAACGTGGGTGACTTAACTTTACGCGGGAAAAATTGTTGATAACATTATTGTCATTAGAAATTTTAGTGTCAGTCAGTCTGCGGTCTGCGGTCTGCAGTCTGCAGTCTGCAGTCTGCAAATGTCAGACACCGGCAAAATTTAGAGCAACAACCCAACAAAATTTAAACACGGGCAGTTGAACTAGTAAAGCTAGTAAAATTTAGACATAGACAGTCAAAAAGCCAACAAAATCTCGACACAGGCAGCCAACAAAGTGCACACACAGACTCTCAGGGCTCTCAACAAGCCAGCAAAATTGAAACACAGATGAAATCAAAACAACACCTTCGCACTTGAAGGGATTGATGAGCAAAATGGCTGATTTGATTGACAAAAACTAACAACGGCTATAAACGTACATTATCAAAGAATAAAACCTCCTTTTATGAGATCGATCTGTTGAAAACTTAAAGAGAAAACGGCGATCGTTTTAGATCGACTACACCAGCCCGAAGTCAAGATGGCGGTCCCGCCACTTGTCCCGAATTATATTCAACAGAATTACAAACAAACGCGCACACAAAACAATAAACAATTTATACACACAGATAATATGTGCAACAAAGCTTACACACTTACGATCAATTAGTGAATAATAGCTAAAAAATAACCTGTATTATCCCTCTCTTTCTTTCACTTCAATGGCGTCCCTACTTTAAACTGAACAAGGCAAGCGAAGTTCTGACTCGTTGCTATGTGACGTCACACTGGTAGTGATGAGTCGGACAAATAATTGAAAACAATAGAGTCACCCCCTCCCTCCTGACCGGAACACATTGTGTTACTATTGTTTGTGAGGTTTTGTAGTTTAGTCTTGTTTTGGAGTTGTATTGTTGTCTGTCTTTTGTTTTACGTCATTCGTGCTCCGGTACACGCAGGAGGAACCCCTTTATGGAACTGAGCTGCATATTTTATGATGCTCATGTATTGCAAAACTCCTGAGATCTGAGGCGGAATTTACAACTAACAATACTCATTTAAGTGCTAAAAGCGGTATTCCACTGTTCAATGTCTGTAATAAACGTATTTGACTGGGCTTTCTTGCTGACTCTGATCACTGAGTTTTCCATTGTCAGCGTCAGGGGATCTCAGCGTCAGTTTTACATTGTCAGCGTCAGGGGATCTCCGGCAGCATAACAAAAAAACAATGGTAAAAGAAATAGTTGTGCAAAATTAAGCAAATAAACAAAAAATAAACAAAAACCGGGTTATGTGAAACGGAAAAGATATAAATACTGCAAGGAAAGTAATGCAACAGTCAATTCAAGCAGTGTCCATTCCCCCCCCCCCCCCCCCCCCCCCGAGCTAACCCCCGAGTAAAACCCCCGGGTAAAACCCCCGGGCATTAGCATTTTTTAAAGATTGGCAAATTCCCCGGGGTTGGGACACTTTTAAGTTTAAAAACTGTTCAAATGCCCCAGGGTGGGGACGAAAAAAGACGGCAAATGCCCCACCCCCGGGATCGTCCCCTACCAAAAGTACCACTTTTCAGTTTTCATAAGTGTTTTTTTCTAGTTCTGTCTTTTCACTGTCTATTTTTTTATATATATAATGGCACTTTCCGAATTTAATTAATAATATTAAAGTCAATGCCGCCAAGCGATTGCATGACCCCACAGACAACTGTTCACGTTTTCTGTGGAAAATCATGACTTCTATTAAAGCATGTTCTGTCCTGTAGAATTCGCAAATCGTATAAATCCCATATATTTAAAAAATACTCATGACAAGCTTGAATATCATTAAAATAGATTTAAATGCGAAATACGTGTTTATTTTGATCGTTCCGGATCTCGCAACAGAGTGATCAAAAAAGCTAGCTCAAATTGTTGCTTTTTATAGGCATACAGGAAATGAATCAATATAAAATTGAGAAAACATACCTTTAAAAACATCCACAAGCTTTTCAAGGGCCTTGACGGACGAGCCAATCTGCCACAAAACTCTCGTCTTTACCGAGAAATTCTTCCATGTTTACGAATTTCCGCGGAATTTCGTTTCTCTTGATCAAAATTTACCCCGATAACTCGAATTCTGGTTCTTGCAACTCACCACGGATGCCCATTGGTTATAAATGGGCTTGACAGACTTGTGTGACCATTGTATTGTTTTAAGCCTTTACACTTTTCGACAATTAATTTGGCTTTCACAAGCATGTCTTTAAGCGACTTTCCTTTTCTATAAAAAATCAAGAGAGGTTCCGTGAATATATCTCTCTGAATAATGGCGGGTTTTCTATTAAATGACATTTTCCATTAGTATATTCTTCAAACATGGTAATGACGGTTGAAATTGCGCGACAAAGGGTAGAAGCTTTTTGTGCGCTTTCTGTTTTTGTGTTAAAGCTGTCGCTCTATCTGTATAGTTAACTTCTGAGAGGAAATCCGAAGCCATGCTCAGAGGATAGAAGCAATAGCAGAGATCATCAGGGGTCCCCGACGACAGCAGACACCGCATTCATTTTTTCTGCATAAGCAATAAGAACTACGGATACTGAGTTTGGGAAGCTAGAAAAATATGTACGCATACTGACGACATAAGCGAACATGAATTGAGTGTGACTGAGTTACATTCACAGTACTGTATTATCATAAGAATGCATAATCGTGTTACAGTTTCTGACGAGATAAGTTTCATTTGCACTGTACTGTATACTTAAGTGCTGAAAAATCAGTAAACTATCAGTTATTAACATGACAAATTGAATATTCAATCGACCCCGATAACTCGCATCCCCGCTAACTCAAACTGTTTTTCGTTTCCCTTCAGAGTTCGAATTACCTGGGTTCTACTGTATTTTAATTGCACAATCTAGACTTCATTGCCATCTGGATATCTCATCACAGCGAAAATTTAACAAATTTAACTGCAGCAACCTTTTATAAAATTTTACAAGTTAGACTTCATTGCCGTCTGGATACCCTGACACACATGCTGAATGGTTGAATAGATCAGAGTCGCGTCATTGGTAAATAAAGTAAAGGGTTATATATGTTCAGTCAAACAGTATTTTTCAACTACCAATCTGTGTATCTCATCATATATTCGTATGAATAAAACTCAAAAACTCTTTTCTATATTTACTATTCCCATGTGTTGACAATTTTTACAACCTGCCTTATAAGTCAGTATATCAAAATAAAAAATCTAAATATTGTAAAAGGCTAGTGAAAATGTCAACATAAAGTAATCTATATGCAAAGCTGTTTTAGTAACTTGTTTCGCTAAACTAATTATACGAAGCTGTTTTAGTTAGTTACTTCGCTTGAAAATATATTTCGCAGTATGTTCATGATAGCTTGACGAATGTCTCTCATTTTCCAGCAGTAGACCAGTGGATTGAGAGATGAATTTAGATACACCAGCGTCATAGTGTAATCCCATAAAGTTTTTATAAGGGGACTTGGTCCTGCTATTGCATGGACAAAACTCATACTTATGTGCGGTAAATAGCAGACCAAAAACACAAGATACACGTAGAATGTACCAACTGCAGACTTTACCTGCCTCGCAGTATTTGTCATCACTTCGTCATTTTGTCCTACTTGTTGTACTTGCAGGACTTGCATTTGCTTTGTGTGGCGTCGCACGGCTAAGTAAATCTTGCAGTTAAAAAATGTTGAAAACATTAAACAAACAGTTTGAATTATACCGGTAAAAGTAGAGTATATCTTTTGGTTCCATAACCAAAGTGGTGAAAAAATTGCACTGAGCACCCAAATTGAGGTCACCACAGCAACAACACGCCTGTGAGTCACAAGTTCTTGGTATCTGAGATGAAGATGAATAGCCAAGAATCTGTCTGCTGTTAGAGCTGTTACACCAAAGAACGAAACATAACAAAGAAATATAGACGTGACGTCCAGCACCTTATTCGTGATCTCATAAGTTGGATTGTTTTCAGTGTTGTCCTTCAACCTCATGACGAGACATGCTACTTTCAACGGTTGGACCAATAAGCCAACACCAAGATCAGAAACAGTCAGACTCAGAAACAATGTTTTTAGAGGCTTTGGCAACGACGAAGTTTTTCTCAGTGCGTGAATTGTTATAATGTTCAACATGATGGCGGTGTAAGATAAAAATGCGTTGAATACGCTGTTAACGATGAGCGACGAATTGGACTCCTGGAAGTCTTTAGCTTCTGCCATTGTATCCTGGAACTAAATTAACTGGAATAAATAAAGATTAATTCGGCAAGTTCAACTTCGTGGAAATGTTTTTTCTTCTCAGGGTAATTTTCTGTAGTCTTATCCTGAAAGATGTAAACTCGACGAGTCCTCAACGAAATACTTCTTTGTTAGTTTGCTTCAAAATAGAAAGGAAAGGCCAAGATGGTCTGACTGTGATGTTATACGGACAAAGTACATTTTGGTCAAGTATTAGCCATAACTGCCTCTCTGCCGTTTAAACTGAATGGGTAGCTTGAAAAAATATATTGTCGTTAAATCGTCGTTAAATATATCGTCGTTAAAATGCAATGCAAGCCAAATACAAAGCACCTTAAACAGATGTCTCCAACCTTAATTGGTAAGGGGAAAATGGCTGATTCTAATAGGTTGCCTTTTAAACTGACGATGGCTTTTGACAGGCAGACTGATATTAAACATTTTAACCCATCCAGTTGTACGAATCGTTTCGCCGGGAAGTTCTTATTGATCTTAAAAATTCGTAATTAATTAGACAAAGAATGTCTTTCTTTAGTGAAAGATGCAGGAAGCTTTCGAAACATCGTAAAATTTAACATATTTGTATTCCAGGGGGATAAAAAATCTCTTTTGGGTACAAAATATGGTCAGCTAGAATTTTCGGAAAAGCGGACAGCAGTTAGCTTTTGGTTGATAACATTCCTTTCTCTAAAACTTGCGTCCGATGAAATATTTAGCTAAACGATCCGAAAAATATCAAACAGTATTAGCTTTCACATAAACCCCATTTACACTACAGAAAAAATCGGCAAGGCAAGGATGAAAATCGGCAAGGGTAATTTTCATTTTCGGCAAGGCAAAGGTAAAATGTGCAGTTAACACACATCCGTTTTTGCCCTTACTCGTTTTATTTTAGGCAAGGATATTTTAGTCCAAGCACATTCTCGTCCCCAGAGCTCCACGGTTTTTTTAAATTGCGTCTCGTGTAGCTCTGGTAACGGACAAAAATTTGAATTTTTTGATTGGCCGTTAAAAAATGAATGCGCAACAAGGTAAAAAATTTACGCTTCTACGCATAAGGTTTTACTTCCGGTTGAATTTCAAATGTTGAAGTCCTATGACGACTACATCAACAAAACCAACGTTTTAATTTCAACACATTCAACGACCAATGCCACCCAGTTTTGTTTGGTTATAGCAGGTAAAGATACGGCTGCTAAATTTCAAAGTATAACGGGATCTGACTCTCGCTAAATATGAGCGATTCGTTTCCGAAAATAATCAGTATGTGTCTTGGAAGACGAAGCTGCAACAGGGATGAGTATTAATAAAAAAAGAGGCAGAAATCCTGAAGAAAGCCCACGGGTGAAAAGAAATATTACCACTAGGTTACCCATTACAACAACAACAACGCTATCAGCACTCTCGTAAGCAAGTTATATTTTCTTTATTAGGTAGTACTCTTTGCTACAACTTGAAATACAAATCTAGGGAAACGAAGGTCACTCGAAGCCCAATTAAAATGTAACATGAAACGAATGCAAAACAAAAATTCCTCGATATTTCTTACCACTGTTCGACGAAATAAGCCTAATCAATGACCACAGCGTGTCCATCAACAAACTTAGCTGTCTCAGCAACTGATTTGGTCGAATATGATAGCGTTCAATGGCGAAACGATAAATACACAGCTCCCAAACGAAAGAAATCGGTTGACTTATCGAGGATTTTCTAAAACCAGCAGGCAAAATACAAAGACAATCTTTCTTCTAAATAACAGCAGCACGTAAAGCTTTTCTTCTTTCTTTTTCAGCGCGATGTTTTCCTGTAATTGTTAAGTCTTGTACAGTCCTTTCGAACGCCATTCCACACACACAACATTCTCGTATTCAGAGTTCAACCAAACGAAACGAGAGCTCTGGGGACGAGAATGCAGGTAATAAGTTCGTGTTCCAGTACACCAAATTGAAAATCAATAACAATGTTGTCCCCTAAACCACCACCAATCCTAACCACCCGTCATGGAACATCACTACACATCATCGCACGTTGCTAGACCTAATCAACTTCCCTAGAAATCATCTAATGGAACTAGACATCATCCAACATCACTAGGCATCATACAGGATACTGGAACACGAACTTATTCCCAGAATGCACACATGAAAGGTTTTATTATTTCCGGTTTCTGGTATTGAGCAAGCGCAATAGTACATTAATGCATTAGGCATGCGCTAACGGATGTCGTGGATTTTACGACATCCGGAAGGCACTGTTACCAAAGCCCTTCGTTTTTTCTGCTGACCAAACGAAACGAAAGCTCTGGGGACGAGAATGGTCCAGGCAAGGCTACTAAATTGAAAGTGAGCATGCGCATATTGCTAATTCAACATGGCGTCCACGGTTTGCTTGAGTTATTTGCACTTGTTGCAAACAAACCTAAAGGAATCAAGGCGGGAGAAACGTCAACAGCATGAACGAAATGCAAAATCAAGCATGCTAAGGTACATGTACTTAAGGTGAAGAAGGAAACAACTGTTGCTAATCATGTTGTCGATAATAACATTGATAAAACCTCCAAGAGA
Source organism: Dendrophyllia cribrosa (assembly GCA_024195265.1). Lineage (NCBI taxonomy): Eukaryota > Metazoa > Cnidaria > Anthozoa > Scleractinia > Dendrophylliidae > Dendrophyllia > Dendrophyllia cribrosa. Next base: position 6,795,579 of record JAJLRJ010000010.1, on the reverse strand, counting down.
TAGAATTTGCTGAATGAAACCTAATTCTGATGACTGGTTTATAGTGGCTGACAGTACGTTTAACCATGAGCAATGGTATAAGAACTTTCGTGTTCTTGACGGCCGTCATTTTGAAAGTACTGATCAATTGCACGCATGTGCCGTAGCTTTGTGACATGCGCGATATGGTCACAAAACGTGTTCAAGGCAAGGATGAACGTTTACACACCTCATGAAACCGGCAAGGTGCCGGTTTTCATCCTTACCTCGCCTATTTTGTCAAAAACGGGACAACTTCTGAACGTGGTCCCAAAACCGAAAAATAAATTGGCAAGGCACGACAGGCTTTCACCGTTTACACTGCACATTTTACCCTTGCCTTGCCGAAAATGAAAATTACCCTTGCCGATTTTCATCCTTGCCTTGACGATTTTTTCTGTAGTGTTAAAGTCTCCTTAAAACAGGCACTGAAATTATTTGGAAAATTAAAACAGAAGAACGCCATTGCAGGCGATTTGTTATACATTCTTCGTTTGGTAACCCTGTACGAGGCAGCAAATAAAATAAATTTGTATCAAAATGAGTCATTTACTCAGGTTAGAGCGACATGCAATTATCGCTTGCTTTATAATTCGTTTCTGACATAGTCAGGAGAGAATTTGTACTGTCATGTCGCCTTTTTAATATCTGTAATACCTTCCGTAGCTTGGAATAAATCGTAAATTCGCTTTAGAGTTGTCGCGTTTTGTAATAACACACCTCTCACAAATTGTAATAAAAAGGAGCTTAAGGTGATGTTACACGAGCCGATTTTTAACGCCGATTTTTAATCCATGTTACACGAGACAACTTTTAACGCAACTTTGTTGCGGAAACAGTCGGCAACGGTATGTTACACGAGACGATTTTTAACATTGTCCGCAACGTTTGAGCCCAGGCTCCTGCTCGACAAATCGAAATAAGTCACGTCGGCGTCATCTAAACGAACTTCAGGTACAAATTCGACGTCATCTTCAACAAGCTCCGCGATTTTGTCTGTTTACGTGTGTCGACGTGACACTTTTCGGTTGTCCGTGGTGCATTCTGGGACGATGTTGCGTTAAAAGTCAGCGGCGGGGATGTTACACGCGCCAACTCCAACAAAATTCGGGCAACAATGTTGCCGGTTTTTGAATCGCTTTCAAAAACCTGCAACATGTAACATCACCTTTGAGCAACCACAACGGTGACGGCAGCGAGAACGGCACAAAATAATGAGCGAAAACAATGCCTCTGCACGTGCGTTTTACATTTTTGTACATTTCGTTGCCGTTCTCTGCAAAACAACAACGTCAAATGATCAAATTATAGGTTTTGTGGAGAACGTGAACACGCGACGGTTAATTTTCCTTTCTCTATTTGAACTGGTAAGCCATTCCTTCAAATTTAGCTCCTGAACAATCCAGACACATGAGATAACCTAAACAAATTGGAACAACTGCAAAGTAGTTTAAAAAAGCGGGAATCCTTTTTTCAAGTGACGTTTGCTGCTTAAGCTCCCTAATGACTATAGCAATAGTTTTATAATACCATCCGTAGCTTGAAATAAATCGTAAATTGGTTTTGGCGTTGTCGCGTTTCGTAATAACGCACATCTCACAAATTGTAATAAAATGTCGTCCAGCAATTTGTAATAAACTGCACTGTTGGAAATGATAATAGCACATTCCCTCATTAAGTTTTGTAATATATATATCGAGCCGTAGCTTGAAATAAATCGAAATTGTTTTCAGAATTGTCGTGTTTTGTAATAATGCACCTCTCGCATTTTGTAATAAAACTGATGGCATGAACTCGTACCCAAAATCGAGTCAGTTGAAACAGAACGGCACTGGACGGTGTAACTTAGGTCGCGCAAGCGAACTGAAACACAAAGGCGTAAAAGTTCGGCGTTAAAGGCGAGTTACCGGGGAAACGCGTAATCACTTGGGAGATTGAGTACGAGACAAAGGCTCAGGCCAACACGTTCTCAAGTGTAAATTCACTATTATCCTGAATTGTCAAATTGCTCTGAATTCGTGATTATTGTCAATTTAGAACACTGTTTATCAGGACATTTAAAAGAGAAAAGAAGAAATAAAAAAAGACATGTTATTTGGACTGGATTCGAACTCGGAACTACCGCTACTAGGAACGTCTTCTTACCACTAGACCACCGAACAACAAGGCGATGGGAAGTTATATCTGCAACTGAGATATTTATTTGAGTCTTGCATAGAATATCATTGATCTACAGTGATTAGGCCTAAGCGCTGATTTCAAATGGTTAGCTTTTTGTTGAGGTTTGGTGATCAAGCTTTTCCATTTACTTTCTAAAATTATTTTCTAGCGAGTGATTTTATAGGCTTACTTCAGGGTGTCGAATAAGCGCATGAATTTTATTATGTTAAAAAATTGAGGTGTGGTTAGAAGAGAAGATAAGTCAGCGAAGGGTCGTAGGTTCGAGTCCTGTCCGAACACTAAGGGTTGTTCTTTTTCAACAAAAATGCTGACTTCCCAGAATTCCTTTCAGACTGTCAGTGTTCTAAATTAACTATAATCGTGAATTCAAAGCAATTTGACAATTCAGAATAATGGTGAATTCAGAGAGGAGAAAGGGGTTGCTCAGGCGCGCTTCTCGGCGCGTCCCCGAACACTTGCGCAATACACGATCCTCTTGACTATTTTCATTCCCGTCATCCCTCCTGCCATGTGTTTGTTTTCATTTTGGACGCTTGTCGAAGCTGTTTTAGTTCAATTGACAGTATGTTGCGGCCAGTTGAGGTGAAAGAAGCTTGTATTTTAAGTTGACTCAACCCCGTTGGTCAATTGCTCTGCCTTCCCTTCCACCCAAGTTTCTCTTCCGGTATCCCTCTTGTGTCTACCCAGCACAATGAGGAATGGGGACCAACACCGGTTCCCCTTTACCGCAGCCAAGGGAGCTGAAACATAATTTCGAGTACTGAGTCAAGCTATTCTCCCCCCCCCCCCCCCCCTATGGGTGTGGTTTTAACCCCAGGGGCAGGGGCAGGGTCTCATTGATGGAGGATAAAAGTGCGGGGTCACTCACTTTAAAATGTATATTGGTCATTTTGTTTGTCTCTTCTTGAAGATTTTGGGAGGAGAAACTGCTATGCCCCCCTCTATACCACTCCCTGCGCTAGCTACGGCCTTCTATGCCTTGTCAACCAGTTATTTTCTTAATTTAAAGCACGGAGCAGAGAGACTTGGCAGGAACCCACTTTATGGTCCAAGTTGTCCAGTTCTAAGAGAAATGCACCAACTCTGAAAGACTTCAAACGAATGATAAACTGTAGAGATATTTCTGCATTAGACAACAGTAGCTGTGCCTTTTGCCATTTATGTTATACCTAATATGACATAAAAATGTTTACTCTATAAATGTTTTAATTAAATTTTATATGATCAAATTAATATAAATTGTGTAATTTTTTAACATATTAAGATAATTTCACTTTATTTTAATTAGCTTTGTTTTAGTGTCCTCAATAAGCATTGTGATTTACTAGAATTTTATGACACTTAAATAAAGGTTTCATCGTCATCATCATCATCATTTAAATGCTTGTTTATCGGTTTCCGTCGATACATGCATGTCTTATCATCACGGGCAATTATATTTTATATCAATGCGGATTGGAAAGAAACATTTAAAAGAGCTTGGAGCTCAATCTTTAACTGATTATCGGAAATACAGTAGGCTTTGTATGAGCCCTCCCACGGGAGAAGACCCTCAGGAAGACCGCGGAGATCCTTCTCCCACAAAGTCTAGGAAGGGATTCACCCCAACAATTACTTCTCAGAGGATGACATCGTGCGCACAGCCCATGACCGAGCCAGTTGGAGACGCCTTACAGTCGACTGTTCTTCAGCCGACCGATGATTATGATAATGATGGTGATGATAATGACGATAATGTTGATGATGATGATGATGATGATGAAAGATGACGATGATGACAGTAGAATTCCGAATGTAACTGCTCCCGTTACTTTTGGATTTTGCAGACGAGAGGGGTCGCTATACTTTCCGGTAGCGGTTACGTTCGAATGGTTAAAAACGTTTGTAATGCAGCAGTCGTTGTACACAAAGAGAACACGTGACATGATATGAAGTCATTTTACTAAGTTGTTCAGAAATACATGCTGGTTACTGTATTCACTACCTACGCAAACAAAGCAAACTGTAACAATAAAAAAGTATCTAACTGTTCATACTATACATCAAAAGGAAAGGAAAACAAAATTTAAACTGGTTTGAAAATTTTCAAACCAAAGAAAAATTTAAACCACAACATATATCTAATCAAGGGCGGTTTAATAGCAAGGAAAAAAGTTAAAGTTACTTTCGGGGAGCCGTTCCTTTTTTCCTTTTTTTGGAGGGGGAAAGGGACCGAAGGTACTATCGAAATTCTACGGTGCTGTCAAAATTTTTGCTTCTTTAATGCCTTTTCTGTCGAGCGGTCAAACTGTCCTGTTGCACGAAATATGAACCTTTGTTTCTCTATATGGAAACAGAACCATTCTAGTTCTTATGAGACCCAGTAGGCCGATACATCAAGAACCTCCCACCAAGGCAGGGATGAGGCTTGTTAAGGCCTGTTGGGCGCCCATTCATGTACGTCTCCAGGATTTCCATTAGGGGTTGCCCATCTTTCTCAGAGTCCAACTCAAGGGTGTCCACCTTTAAAGGGAACCTCCACTATTATAACAAATTGACGTTAAATTGTTGGAACTAACGTTTAAATTTCAATTATGTTAATAACAAGTGGAAATATAATTTTAGTGTACACAAATATTGGATATAAATATTACCTATTTTCGCTTTTAAATTTCCCGCGCGCCGCCATTTTGAATATTTATGACGTAACTTGGTTGCCGCTATTGTTAAGAATCGACGTTCTTTTCTTTGGAACAATTGGGCAACCAAGTTACGTCATAAATATTGAAAATGGCGGCGCGCGGGAAATTTAAAATCGAAAATTGGTGATATTCATATCCAATATTTGTGTACCCCAAAATTATATTTCCACTTGTTATTAACATAATTAAAATCTAAACGTTTGTTCCAACAATTTAACGTCAATTTGTTTTTACAGTGGAGGTTCCCTTTAAAAAGAAAAATTATTTAACTTGAGAAAGATGTATTAATGTTCATCATGTCACCAGCATGGGACAGGATTCGAACTTACGACCTTCTGCACACCGGTCGGATACTTCCGTAAACCGATCGGATACTTCCGTACACCGGTCGGATGCTTCCGTAAACCGGTCGGATGCTTCTGTACACCGGTCGGATGCTTCTGTACACCGGTCGGATACTTCCGTATACCGGTCGGATACTTCCGTATACCGGTCGGATACTTCCGTAAACCGGTCGGATGCTTCCGTACACCGGTCGGATGCTCTAACCACTGAGCTACGAGAGGCTCGTGGCGAACAAGGCTATATACCACAATTAAGGACAAAAGGATAGGGGCGAATTCGCATTTACGATGTTCCCTACGCACGCGACAGAAACACGGTACGCGCAGACGATAAGTGCCCTTTCCCCGACCCCTACCCCCTCACAATGTTGAGCCCTTGTTATAAAAATGATTTGTGGATTTCAACATTGTCTCGGGGGGAGGGGTGGGGTTGATAAGATGGGCTTTAAACGAAAAACATAACTTCATTGGTCAGTCACACTAAATTAGTAGTTAATAGGAGGACTTTGTAACATTTGTCTCAAGAACTTTTGTCCTTGATTGTAGGTTCATGTATGACATGCGTCCTACCTACTTTAACCTGTATATCTGGGTCGTCACGTAGCTCTCGGAACGCCTCACAGGATTGGCTGAGAAAACAATAGAACAAACAACAGAACAATGGCTAACAATAGACATTGGATCTAAAAGCAATAGAACTGCATGATATACAGGTCCAATGAAATTAGAGGTTCTAAAGAGCTGCGTGCCAACTGGTATATCTTGTATCAAGTTAACTCCTTAAAATTAATAGAGCGTTAAAAACGAGGACGAGTTGAGCACAGATGCCGTTTTTTGTCATTTTTGCTCCACCACCTACTAAAGGTATCAGGTACCATGTCTCAGATTTTTATGTTTTGATTTCATTTAAGCGTTACGGGCAGTTAAATGCAGAGGAATGGATGTCTTTCAAAATTGAAAATTTAACTGCATGCAGAAAATAAACCAGACAAGTTAACAAAATTCCCTGAAAATGTTTTTTTTTTTCAGTTTAGACCAAGGTGTTGGGTACTCGGCGCGATGTTCAACTCCTTCTTTAAATCATTTCAGGCTGGAGCGGAACTCAATCTTGTGAAAGATGCAATTTTGGAAATCACATTAAAACGCATCAATCGTATTTCTTCAAATAAGAACGTTTACTTAATCTTTTATCAGTACGCTTTCAGAAAATATATAGTTTGTTGTATAGTGTTTCTTGGGGGTACCCTGATACCTTAAAAGAATAAATAAATAGATAGATAGATATATAAATGATATTTGGCTACAAGTATGAATTTAACTACTCTCTTACTATCAAAGAAAATTATCAGCAAGAATGCTTTCAAACAAGAGAAATGGAAAGCTTACTTCGCATGAAAACTGCACATCATTAACATTACCTCGTAAGGATTCTTAGAGAGAATAAGTAGATCAGCTTTCTTGTTCTTCGTCAAGCTGCCTAAGATGTCATCTTTATGAATTTGCCAAGCGGCGTCAATAGTAACCGCCTTCTTAGCCTCGTGAATACTGACGCAGTATTCCGGCCCGTACACCTTCTCGTTATCATCTCTCTGAGTGCTGGTCACCGCTGTCCTGATATTCGCAAATGGAAGCGGGGGGGCCTGGATAGGTCGCGTGGTCCTGGTGAATACTCCAACGAAGGCCATGCTTGGTTGCCGCCAAGAGGGGTGTCCAGCGGTTTGTGCGTTTGTGCGTTCATTTTCAGTGTATGATTTGGCGTAGAAGTACGGATGGCTGACGAAAAAAGACAAACCAAGCTTGATTTTTGTCGCTCGCTCAATCTGGTCCACCGTGCACAAGCCCAGGTGCTCCATTCGGTGACGGAGAGGATTAGGCTCATTGTGTTTGTCGTCTAGGACCTATTTGAAAAATGAAACATAACAAGTTTTTGTATCAGTCACTGATCTGTGGGGCCCTCTGATAGGGAGAATTGGCATATCCCCTTACGTTTTTTTATGACAGTTATTTCTCATCCCTAAAATACTTGAGATCACCAACTCTGTTATTTTTGTTCTCCTAAAGTTATTATCTTAGACTAGGTTATCCCTCATCTCTTTAACTATTTTAATCGTTATTCATTATTCCTAAAAAAACCTCATCTGGGCCTAATCTGTTAGTGCTACGCTTTAAAGACTTTATAATGGTAATTGAACTGAGTGGAGTGCAATTTGGTCTGAAATCATACGCGTGATTGCAAATCACAAGTATAATCATGATTTCAGACCAAAATTGCACGACACAAAGTTCAATTGCCACTTTATTACATCCATTTTGAAATCGCACAATTTAATTGCCCAAATACAGAATTTTAGTCAGTACCAATATTGATGTGACTTACAGATGCGATTTGGAGCAAAAAAAAATAGTGCGATTCGGGAATAAATCGCACTGCTGAGAGTGATTTCAAAATGGATGTAATAAAAATCACATGACATCTAACAAACAAACTGTTTCCCCCCAATAGGCCATTTGCACGATGACGTCATATGACTACAACTACCAGAATCCTTCAGATTTTTGTTTTGTTGTGCAAATTAGGGCTATTGTTATTTAAACCGCACTGGGATTACAAAATTTGTATAAGAAAAGAAAAACGAAATGAATTCTGGTAGTTGTAGTCAAATGACGCCATGTGCAAATGGCCTATTGTCCTAAGCGGGGAACATTTGCGACAGAGAGCAACAATTTTGACGTCAGAGGGTAACAATGCACTGTTGCCCGCTAGCGCACGTGATCAGACCGTGACAAAAGGTGGCATGAGTATGATGTGATTAATGTTTACCTCGAGTGCTCGGCGCGTTTTTCAAACAGTGTTGTGTTTTTTGTGTTGCAATATAACAAATCACTTAATGACTGATCACTCGGGCAACAGTGAATTTTATTTCCCGAGAATCTCGATGTTTCCCGATACGAAGTCGAGGGAAACATCGAGATTCGAGGGAAACAAAATTCACTGTTTCCGTCGGAACTAGGCAAGAAGTGTTTTCTATTGACTACAGAAACCTATCGAGGATCTATACGTCCAAAGGTGCATGTATCAGTAAGAACTGATTGATTGATTGATTGATTGATTGATTGATTGATTGATTGATTGATTGATTGATGATCTGACACAAGGACACACTTGGGACCAAGATTTGGTATAGAGGTTTTGCACGGCAGCCATGTTGCATGGCAGGAACAATAGATTATTTTCCCTATGGGAAAGAATGTTCTTTCTAATGCAAAACATTTTTATTGTTCCTGCCATGCAACATGGCTGCCAAACGTCAAAATCACCATGACATATAGCTCCTTAAAAAGTAAGGAGTTATTTATGGTAAATCTTATTCACCCACGCTTCAACTCCTGTCAGTGGTGTCCCTTGTAGCGAGGTGCCCTCGAGGCGGGAGTTGATTGATAGGCACGTACAGCCTGGTAGATCTTACCTGCTCATACACGCTCATCACTTAATCGATAGCACGTTCTCCGTGGATGGATGAGGATGTATTAAAAAAATTAGTTGACGTAACTATCTTTTAATTTTTCTAAAAATAATGAGCTTCTTTCCGTTGAAAACTGACCAAAACTCTGCGCGCCTGATCAAAGTTATGTTGGCAAATAGCGCCGACAATTCTGCAGTTTACAGTTTTTAAACGCTGAGAACTTTTTTAGTAAACTTTCAAAACGTTTGGTAAATTGACAGTGTATTGGCAATATATTAAACTGTAAACAGTGAAAATGACAACCTTAACTTTTAAGTACTTTGCTTAACTTTTGCAAGTTTCTCTCGTTTGACCGCGGTTAAGACTACAGGAGGTCTTGACGTTGAATCGTATGAACCTGCAGTAATTTCAATGTACAAAGCACCGGTCAGCGCAAAATGATAAGTTATTTTAATATCTCGTGTTCTTTTTTCATGGAAGGGATTTTCTCGTATCTGGAATTCTCGATGAAGCACTTTCAATCCTCACGTTTATGAAACATTATGTAAAACAATGTACGCACTCTCTTGCTTGGATATTAAATTTCAATAAGATGTAAATACAAATAATTTATATGTGAAATACTTAGCAGTCGTATATAAAATGACGGGGGTGCTCCTCGTACCTTTTAGGGGTCAAAATTTGCAGATTGGTACCGCTTAGGGTGCTAAAATCTAAAACGACCACAGTTAGAATTATCGCGGTACCTTTTAGGGTATAAAGCCGAAAAATTATGACACAATATCACATGTGTTGTTCTAGAATTGGTACCTCTTAGGGGTAAAAGTTCATTTGATCCACACCCATCACACAATATTTTGGTACCTTCTAGGGTGTTTTTCGAAAATTTCCGGCGAGCACCCCGGTCATTTTTATATGGGAGTCCACCCCCCCCCCCCCCCCCCCCCTTTTGATTAGCAAACTCCATTTATACAGTGTCTCATTCTCCTTTTCAAAACATTTTTGAAAATGACAAAGGAACATCTTTGTTAAGAGACGTACTTCATTCAATCCTACAAAAACGTGACCTACGGTTTGTCTAGAGGTCGGTCGACACTGTGCAATCTTTTTCCGGTTATCATCAAATTTAATGACGGGAAGTTGCTCTCGTGTTTAAGAATATTAAAGGGAGAGTTTCACGGTTCGGCGCATGTGCAAGCTATAACGTCACCCATTTAATTTCATTGTTTAGACCAATCGGAAGCGAGTAGATAACTCTGACGGGAAATTTGCCGTGAAAATGTGGCGGTCAGTCAGCTGATTGAATGGATGATTATGCATACCCATGTGCTCCATGAAAGCCAGCAGAGCGTAGAATAAATCCTTCGGGTCAAACGTTTATTCAGTGTTAACTTTAATTGTCCGTGTTATTCGTTGAAATTTTCTGTAAATTTTGGTCATCCTTCACTTTGTTTGGACACATTGTAGTGTGTGATTATTGAAGTAAATGTGAGTGGTTTTTTAACCGATAAAATTGGTAAGCAAGCGAATAAGCATTTTAATTAAATTTGTGCATATGCGCCAAACCGTGAAACAATCCCTTCAAAGTATCGTGAGTCGCAGTAAATGAAAGTACGTCATGTAATTCTCTCCGGTGTTGAGTTAAAATTCTTATCTCAATGCTCCTCTTAGCTATTTACTATCGCATTCATGATAGGGGGCTCCCAGTTTAGCTTTCCTGGAAAACCAGGATCGAGGATCGGGGATCGGGGATCGAGGGGATCGAGGATCGGAGGATCAGATCAGGGAAAAATTATAAAATATATTATTATTATTAAACAATAATAAATTAAAAAATAATAATAAATAATAATAATAAAAGTAATAAAATGACAAAAAAGTAACAGCTTAAAATTTAAAGATTTTCTGGCGACCCAATTTTAATAATGAGCCTCAAACCTGCATCCTCTCTAGCGACCCAGTTTCAATGTGGCTCATTATTTTTCACACTCAAATCTGCATCGCCATGCCCTCAAAAAGGGTCGGATCACGGCAAAGACAATTTGGAATTTAAAATTTGGACAAGGCTCCGACAAGGACAAGGTTTGCCGAGCATGAAGCAAGGAGGAGGGGAGGGTAAGGGACTAAGGGGGCGGGGGCGATTCAATTGATCATTTTAGGGGGGGGGGGGCAGTTATTTCAAATACTCGAGTCAAAGTCGGTGATTATTCGAGGAATACGGTATATTTAAGTACATTCTTAAAATGAAAGTAAATATATTTCAAAATAAATAATTTTTGAAAATTTTGAACGGTGAAAGTTAGTCCATAAGTTGTTGTATTCTTCGCCCCTGTCCACTCCCGTCACGCTCAAAGCGCAAGTGCGATCTTTGGTGTTTTCTTCCATGAGTTCGTTGTCGCATCAGCTGCGAACAGTGATAGTCTGGCTCAGTTTCTTGGTTTTAGCAATAAATTGTAGCCTACATTGAGAGTGCATTGACGGTGCATGTCTTACATTCCGACAGACCTTCTGCCTCGGTTGAACACGTGTTTATAACCCGCTATGAATTCCCCGATAGAGATAACCCTGGGCAAACGAAAACGTCATTCAGAGAGCGCAACTCATATTATCATTTGGCCCAGAGTGTGTTAATAAGACTCGACATCCTCATTTCCATCTCGAGTTGTAACGCGTGGATGCCGAGACGAAGGACAAGCTAAAAAATGTTCATGTTAATTACATTTCGACATGGGACTATAGTACTTGCGGTTCTGTTCTGTGTTTAACAGTGATTTACATGTTACACTTTTTTTTATAAGAACGTCTAATTTTGCGGCCGAGGCTGAACCGAAACTGTATGTTCTAATTTTTTTTTTCATGTTTTGAGCCTAAAATATTTTTAGTATGTGGTATAGAATTTCAGAAAACAGATATAACGTGGCCAGGAAATCTTGAAAAGACCATTGTCCGCTGAGTCATATCAAATTCTTTGACACGGTCGTGTCTGGCTTCACAAAAACCATCCATCATCCATCATAGAGGAAGGTAGCGCGAAATACAGATCTCTTAGTCTCAGCTTGCATCAATTTCAGCGTCAACGTTGTTACAAAAAGAACAGAGTATATGCCGTTCTTACGATGCCTCTCTCGAACAAACGTTTGTAATAAATAACCCGGTCGTTCACTAGATGGAGTTGTTTCACGGTAGACCCGAGTTCAACTCCTCGGCCACGCTTGTAAAATAGCCAACTGGTTTGCCTCCTGCCAGTTGGGATTTTTAAAATGTTATGTCTAATTTGAATGCTCGGTCCCACTAGCACTTGTGCTATTAACACTGCCGAGGGTAAATAAAGGATATTTATTTTTATTTATTTTTTTATTTTAGTGGATAAAAACAAACCATAGCACGAAATTTTGCTACTCTGCATTTATAGAACAGTGGAAGTTAGAATCCCCGATGCCCCGGTCCTCCAGTAACCCCTCCCCTTTAAACCGGATATTTGAAATAATAAATAATCGCCCACGCCCAACTAAATTTTGTGTTTTCAAGTCCATTAGTGACGGGCAAGCTAGTGAAATAAAATTCATGCAAAGCTTTTAGTCACGAAAAAAAGATTACCCAACCTCTCCCCCCTCAAAAAATATAATGATCCATATATCCCTTACCTGATTGTAAAAATTTATTGAAGAATTGAGACACCCGCGGGTTTTGAAGATTGCCTAAGCTGTCCCTTTTTCAGTCACTCGAGCGGGCCGGGCGAGCTGATCACTAAAACAAGCTCGTCGAGACTGGAGCGAGCGAACGAGCCGAGATGAAAATGGGGGAGAGGCGGTTTGCATTACTTTTCGCACGCCGCTCCGATCGCCGATCGCGTATTTGCTCGCCCGCTCGACTATCCATCTTCGATCCTCGATCCTCGATCCTCCGGCGATCTTCATTTTCCAGGAAACCCCCAGTTTAGTCTTTAATTTAGGACAGCACGAGCAAAAGACATAAAAAAATCTTATTGAACTGCAAAAACCGTGGACGAGGGTCCTGCTGGTTTTACGTTGGATCTCAGAGGAAGAGACCTGATCAGCTAAACTGAATCAATATAAACGAGAATGCCAAGGACTACTGCAAAGTTGACACAACGAGAAATATATTTGAAACAATATTTCGGCTGGCCAGACCAACCTTCTGCAGGTTTAATATGTTGTTACTAAATTACAAAATGAAACTACAACATTATACAAAGGAGATGTCGCAATAGATATTTAAAAAAAGGAGTAGTACTGTAGCTCTTCCAGACCTCTAATTTTATTGGCCCCGTAGTACTGTAGCTTCTATTGTGTTTAGGTCTAGGGCTATTGTTTGTGTTGTTTAACCTATTGTTTCGTTAACCAGTCACTGAGCTTGTTTGGAAAGGTACAGTCTCTCCCAAAAAAAGAGGAGGGTCGGAAATTACCTACAAGATAATCAAAACTAAAGATAAGGCTAGTGATACGTAAACTACAATTCATCGCATCTGTTCAATCCACGTGGCAGACCTGGTTCCAGTGTTTTTGTTCTGTCTAGACTATGAGTAGTCCCTCCTTTTTCCTCAGGGATAGTAGAGCGAGCGAGCGCGCGCGTGAAAATCACCCCACGCGAGAAAGGCGAGACACGCGGCGGTGATTTTCTCGCGTGGGGTGATTTTCACGCGCGCTCGCGTTTCGCTCGCTCTACTATCCCTGAGGAAAAAGGAGGGACTACTCGTAGTCTATGCTCTATCTATTAAATACAACTCTCTGGCTTTTCGTATGGAATCACGTGAATTGTGAATAATTTCTAGTGGAATTAGTTGCATGTCAGTGTTGGAATGGTTAAAATGAGAAAGAAAATGTTCAGAGACAGTAGTAGGTTTTGACTTAATGTTAGATTTGTCAACCGAATGTCGATGTTCGTTTAATTTGTCTTTAAGACGTCGCGTAGTTTCACCAGTGTATTGTATAAAATGGCAGTGGTTACATTGTATCATGCAGATTAAGTTTTTAATGTTACAGGTTATATGTGAAGACTGTGAAGTGATGGAACGGGTTTTGCCTGTGGAAACAAAGCATAATATTTAAGGAATGTGAAATGAAATAATTTACAATTCACGTGATTCCATTCGAAAAGCCAAAGAGTCGTATTTGAGAGTGTCACTCGGGTCACAGAAAAGTGTCCGTTTACCGGTGTCCGTATTAAGCGGGCTAATTTAAGAGAAAATATGTGAACGTACGCGTTTCGTCGGGACATAAAAAACTGTGTGTCCGTATTAAGCGGGTGTCCGTAAAGCGGGGTTTCACTGTACATCGAACTGAATAATTTTCCAAATTACGTAACATTTCACGGGCAAAGTCCTGCATCTTGTCTGTAGACAACAAACTTTGTCACACAACCGTCTTGAACCCGCAATGGCGTGGAAAGAATTCACTTCTTTCTTCGTGGTTTTCGTTTGTCGTTTTATACTCTTTCTCTTCATAACAGTTCTATCCTGGCTCCTTCTTGGTGTACCAAACGTTAACACGTGCTTTCTAACGGTGAGTATTTAATAATAGGGTTAAAATCATCCCCTTTTGAAATATATGCGCAGTTTTGGTGTTTTGACCAGTAGCCCCGCCAGTAGCCTTTCAGCCTATAATCACTTAACTACGAGGCAATCGATAGGGAAGCTGGAGGTTTGTTTTCACCGAATATATAATAAGCAATATTTTAGAAATTGATGAACGTTGACCGATCGAAGATCTATTTTGATATCTGTTAGTCTGTTTAGGTTTCGGTCTTTAAAAAGTGACACAGTTGTTTGGTTGTGTTACAATGACGTCATTGCTCAAAGTGAATAGGGGATTTATCTCCGTCAAATAGACACCATTCATTTCTTCGACTCAAAAAAGGCCACATCATCGTGCATGAGGTTCATGAATCGAAGGTCGCAGTTTAAAAAACAGTCCATCAAGACAAGTCGATCATCGAGGCGAGTCATGAAAGCCAGTAAGATGTTGTGTGAGTGTGCGACGCCCCGAGGGGGGGGGGGTACTCCCTATAATGGGCTCTAAGGGTAGGCATTTCACGAGTTAAAGTATATGAAAGGGTAGAGATTTCACGTAGAGGAGGTCGCAACAGCCACGAGTGAGCTACCTATGATTTTGAAATATTTTAAAGTGCATGCTCTTGTCAGTTTAGGTTTACTGTCTATATAAACACGAAAAAGTTACTTGCGGGGTAAATCTACTCCCGGGTCCTGCAGAAAAGAAAGACTGTCCTTTAATACGTTAGTTTTGAAACAATTTGTGGTGTCTTTGTTTTCAGGTATTCATGTCCGGTATTATTCCTCTACCTACAACCTCGTTTTTAATTCATCCCATTCATTTCCTGCTGTCCAAACTTAGCCTGGCTTTAAGGTTGGTCAAATTTTTGTTTAGCCTGCGAATACAGCCGCCTCTCATCGCTCCCGTAGCGATCGGGAGCGATGACAGGCGGCCGCATTCGCAGGCTGGACAAACTTGGATGTTCAGTCTGTCACGCAACGAGCAGCGATATGTATTGTCTCGACATTATAAATAATGCCGTGCCACAGGCAGTCCAAGCTCAGTATGTGAGCTTGGGCTGACTGTGGCCATGAGAGCAAAAATTTCTTAACATAATCGGGCAAGCCTGTCTCAACAAACTATAACTGCAAGAATGTACACTACACCATCCCCTCCGTACGGCCAATACCTGTCCGCACAACCATATCACCCTGGTAGTTATAGTACCGGGAGGAGGACTCACATATAAAACTAATGGGGGTGTTCGTCAGATATTTTCGAAAAAAACACCCTAAAAGGTACCAGAATCTCGTTTAATGGGCGTGACTCAAACGAAGTTTTACCCCTAAGAGGTACCAATTCTAAAACAACACGTCATATTGTCATATTTTTTCGGCTCAATACCCTAAAAGGTACCGCGGTAATTCTAACGGTGGTCATCTTAGATTTTCTTACTCTAAGCGGTACCAAGCTACAAATTTTGACCCCTAAAAGGTACGACGAAAAACCCCGTCATTTTTATATGGGAGCCCCCCCCCCCCCCCCCCCATGGGTTATAGTGCAGTTATAGTCTGTCTCAACAAACCATCGTGAATTCTAGAAACTGCGGAAGACGAGATTATTTACCGATTATAGCATGAAATACAGCATAGGAATCTCCAATATAAAACTGATGGGGGATGCTTTTTTGAAATTTTGAAAAGAACCCATGCAAGGTACCAGAATCACTACACGTGATAAGAGTGTGGCACTTATTCTCTTTCAAACCCCAAGGGACACCAAAAGAGGACACTAGCAAATATTTTATAACAATTTTTTAGTGGAAATAATGTCGGTCTCATCGAAAAAGTTCTATTGTTATTTGAGATTTTGAAAACAGTAAAAAAAATTTAAACGTACGAACAAGGATAGGTAAAACTGAGGACATTTTAACCACTAAAAGATGCGAGCATTTCTCCAGAAAATACAGGACTAATGGTAAAGGAGGTAAGGTTCATATGATTTTGCATATCGTTATATTTGGTCTATCTATTCTTGGTTTTCACATGACGTCATAAAAATTAAAAAATCTAAAGTATACGTCCTACAAAGCTGTTTCTAACATGGTATGTGGATACAAGTGTTATAATCTTCCACAAAAAGTTTCAGGTTTTAACGATGTTTTGCTTTCGATTTACAAAGGTTTTAAATGTGTCACGCAATGCGTCACGCTATTTCAGATAAGCCGCGAAAATAAACAAAATTGAATCAGCTGAAAGTTATTGTTTGCATTATAAGTGCTTATAAGCCGAGTTAATGGAGCTTATAGCAAATACAATGTTTTTGGATGTGATTTTTGGTGTAATTAAGACTTTGAATTTTTGGCCGCCATCTTTGTGCCCATGAGTGGGGCACAAAGATGGCCGCTCCATACATTTCTTACTAAAAATGTCTATACTCGTTCGCCTATAACTTTTGAACAAAATGCTTTTGCGTTTCAAAATTTGGCCAAGATGTGTAGTTTTAAACTCTCTACAATTTCATAAACATTTTGGATTCGAAATCTATTTTTTAATGCTTCTGAATTTTGATATGACGCAAGTGAAAGCCAAGAATATTTATATTTTTAGGTGCACTTGCGCCTGCAATGTGTGTGTTTGTGTCTAGAGCGGTTTTCACTTGAGTGTCGTAAAACCAAAACCAAAGTAATCACTCTGGTCAGTTACAATGGACGCTGATAATCAAATAAGCGAATCACGACTTGCTTTTTCTTCTGGTTGGCTGAGAAAGTGGCGCGAGATTTTTAAGCCAATCACAAAGCGCAGCAATGCAAAACGAAAGCAATCACGAAATTACTACCTCAATTGAAAACCGCTTCATCTAACCACTTTGTTTTTGCGTTTGTTCAACAGAGCCTACAAAGCTTACACGGTCGTTTTTACTGAAGTCCTCCGGGTGATTTTCATCAGCATACCTCGCTATTTAATGCAGGTTGTTCTGTATGGCTGTCTGGACTCTATTTTACGCTTCGTCGTCAATCATATTAGGTAAGTATTTTTATAAACGCTCATCTTCAGTCCCAAGCATCCTCGGAGATCCAGAGGCAGTTAGTGAGCGAGGGAGAGTAGAAAAGAGCGAAAAAAAAAATCGGCGGGAGAAAAGGTAAAGAGGGAGAGGGCTCCTTCTCGCCGATCTTTTGTTTTCGCCCTTTTCTACTCTCCCTCGCTCCACTAACTGCCCCTGGGTCTCCGAGGATAAGTCCCAAGATGGAAATAGTAATTCTCTCTACTGATTTTCGAAAATTTAAGGTAGCTCTGAACCCCTTTCCCATAGTTTTTTTAAACTTTGCAAAACGTTGGATGGAATTATGCTAATTACAATTCGATGATAAAAAATAGGGGTCACCAATAAGCACGATGACCGTAACTTTTTCAACAACGGCAGGGCATTTGTTTGCTACCATTACTGCAGCACTACTGAAAAAGATTGGTAGTATAGGCCTTTATCACACCCCGCCATTTTGTATAAAAACGAAAGATTTTTGCCAGCCCAACCTCGTTTTCAACTTTTTCACTGCGAAGCTGGGCGGGCAAAAACAAAGCATTTTATTCTCCGGGAAGTCAACATGGTCGCTGCGTAATAAAGGCCTACCGATCCATCAAAGTATAAGTGAGGGAAAATGCTGGGAACTCTTGCGAGCCACCTTTAAGAAAACTTACATCATTTAGAATTAAACAAAACTCTATACAATTGCTCCTTATCATTTCCTACACAATTGCTTATCGTTCCTTGCCGCTACGCAGGTTTTCTAATCTGTCAGAAAAACAAGTTTTTTTTTCTATTTTTTTTTTTTTAGATTTACAATCCCAAACGTGGCTTCCAAAGCGACCACGACAATGTATGTACAGCTGTTACCATGGCTACGACTTTTGAATCACGTGATCAGAATGAGCTTTCTGGGATTGAGGTTTGTATTCAATGATGCTAACAGTCAAACTTTGTGCAGTATTTTTAATCTCGGGATAGTCAAACTAGTAGCCAGTTTGATAGGCGAGCATGCGAGAAAACGAAAAAACGTCGCGCGTAAGGACTCGACGCGCGGTATAGGGAGTTTCTGCGAGACAGGCGTTCCATCTACTCTCTTTTTCTGTCCGTGTGAATCCTGTGGCGGGGCCTCGTTATTCGCGTGGCACGCTTGTGCGGGAGCCATTTAGTTGGTCTTGATGTTAAAATGAGGTGAATGGTAGCCTGTGTGAAGCGTCAAATTTTGGGAAGCCAAAAAAAGGCGGCGCGCAAAGGAAACGTATTGTGTGTCAGCTGCTGTTAAGTTGGAAATTTCTGAGCGTGCTTTTTATTATAAAAGTGCAATGATTTTTAACTCATAGCTTTTAGCATGTTTTAGCATTTTTTAACATTCAACTGTTTTTGTACTTTTATTAATTAATTAATTAGTTAGCTGTATATTTCACAGGGCCCACATTGATAGCAGTTATACAACTGAAGTGGTTACCCTGTATAAGTATTTTCAATTTAATTTACCGCTCATATCCCAACATTAGGAGCTTAAGCAACGACGACGGCAACGCCAAGGAAAAATCACTCGAAAAAAGGATTCGCGCTTTTTTAAACTACTTTGCAGTTGTTCCAATTTGTTTAGTTTGTCTAATGTGTCTGGATTGTCCAGGAGCTGAATTTGAAGGGATGGCTTTCCAGTTCAAATGGAGAAAGGAAAATTAACCGTCGTGTGTTAACGTTCTCCACGAAACCTATAATTTGACCATTTAACGTTGTTGTTTTGCAGGGAACGGCAAAGAAATGTACCAAAATGTAAACCGCAAGTGCAGAGGCATTGTTGTCGCTCATTAAACTTATTGTTATGTGCCGTTCTCGCTGCCGTCGCCGTCGTGATTGCTTAAGCTCCCTATTATTGTTGTGAATATAGCCGGCTTTAGTATTAAACTCCATTAAACGGTATATTTTATGCAACTTTCTGCAGCTTTCTTACAAGGTTCATGATGCGAATGGCAGCACATCTTCTTGTATGGACTTCTTCTTTGATTTACAAGTTGGTTCCCTTGAGAATGATTCTCTTTCAAAGGTAAACTTTGCAGTTTTCGGTTAATGGTTAAAGGTAAATAATCTAATTATCGCTGATCATTGTAAAGCCATCCCAATAAAATGTTTCGTTTCCCATCGCCCGACCGACCCAACCTCGTTCCCAGGGTGTCTGACAAGCAAAATTTTACTTTTTAAACCTGTGATCAAGGCTTTATTTTGAATAGAAATCTTTCATATTTAATTTATTAGCCTCCATTGCAGATAAGGAGTAAATTTGGATTTGGAAAACATTGGCAATCGAAAGCACACGTGTAACCAGGCCTTCTTACTTAGCATCCAGGCTTTTTCTGGACTGAGGATTTCTCTTTTTTTTTTGCCCGACTGACCGACCCACTTTCACAAGAGGGAAGGCGATGGGAAACGAAACATTTTATTGGGATGGCCTAATCGAATAAAAAACATGCTACGTTCTGTAGAAAATCAGTGCAGACATGCTGTTTTCTCAACTTGACACTACGCCCGTTTTCCCGCGTTTGACATCGGTTGTTTGTTTCCCGCGCTTGGAACTTGTTGCACATTTTCCCGCGCTTGGCACCGGTTGCATATTTGCCACCATTGGCAACGTTTGTTCTTTTGTTTTATCAACCTCATTTTACCTTCGACCATTTGTAATTACTTCGGTGTCACTTTTTCTTCTTCTGTCAGTTTTATTTTCATGAACTGTCCCTTAAGATGAGGACCAATTTTTCCGTGTATCTCCACTTGTTATAGGAAAGCATCTGGCTGGTTTTTCGCTGTTGGAGTAGCCCTTGTGTGTGTTCCTGGTCTGGAACCAGTCGCAAACCTACTGGTCACAGGAAATCTGTATCCCGGATCTCTTATCAGGTAAAACAAAGTGCTGCTCATGCATTTTGTTTTCGATAAATTCTGCCGAGACTTCGTTAATAGGTTTCAGCATCTAGTACTCTCCAAAATAAAAAATTGTAATAGGTGCGGTTACACACACCACGGTAAATGGCATTTCCCATGGTAGATTATCCCACGGTACATCACACTTAAGTTTAGTATACCGTGCGGTTACACGCGATTTGTGATTTGCCAAGGTAAAAAAATGTCACGCAATTCAGTGAATCACTTTTCCCTTGCGGTTACGTGTTGATGTCAAACGGAGCATCGTGATTGGCTGTTATATCTTGGGCATCAAAACGCCGTTGCAACTTACCATGTTAAATGTCATGGGCGCTTCGTGTGATCTTTTTTATGTATCCATGGATATTTACCACGGAAAATTTACTTCGGAAAATGTCGGTCACACTCACTAAAAGTTTCTCGCGATGAAAGGGTCATCTACCACGGTTAAAGTGCCCCGTGTACCTATGTCTAGGTATCTATTGACCCTTTCTCCAAAGAGTGCCTATGTCTAGGTATCTGTTGACCCTTTCTCCCAAGAGTGCAAAGATTACCAAATTTCATTTTGTAAAATATTGAAAAACAAATGGTACCATGCAAAAGTATTGCCGTAGAGGTTTCATTTGAATGGTCACACCATGGGATTTCGTTGACAGACTAAGAAGTTGGAACTACGTTATATGTCTCCATAACTGACTCTGGGAGTCAAAGGTTTTAACCATTAATTAACAGTGGCGGATTTAGGGGAGGGGCCCTTTGTGTTTCAGACCCTCACATTTTTACCCCGATCCCCCCCCTTATTCACTCCACCCCTCCCCCCCCCCCCCCCCCCCCACCCCTTTGCCTTCCCCGTACGATCGAGTCTGGATTCGCTACTGATTAAGGCGGTGTTACACTAGGCAAGTTGCGTGAAATACCTAGGTATAGTTTTATCTGATGGAACTTGGCGGTATCGTATTTGCTCGAATTCGAAGATTTATTGGGCAAAGTTTACACCCTGAGAAGCCTCGCATTTTATGTTGAAAATACGGAAAATGACTGACAAAAAATATCAATATAGGGTTCAACCAATCAAAACAATGATACTGTGTTTCTCGCCAATCAGGATCAAAACCAAAAGCAATCGTGACTTGTCAATCTCGATTGAGATTGAGATTCCGTCACGCAATCTCAAACAAAAAAATACTGGTACAAGAATCAACTAATGAAAACAACGATGCTGTTTTCTCTCGGCGCCAATCAGGATCTAAACCAAATGCAATCGTGACTTGTCAATCTCGATTGAGAGTTCGTCACGAAATCTCTGCGACAAGTTATTCATTAACTTATTTATCATTAACTAATGTTTCTGTACTTTTTCCTGCTTTTTAAGGTTTCAACGTTGCGCAAAGTACGAAGACAGCACTTCTTGCCACGCCACGTTCTTAGAGTTTTCATACACCGTGTGGAATTTTATAAGAACTGGAATTTTTGTGATTATGTGCCGGACCGCAGACGGTCACGCCTGGAAACCGCCGCGGCGTGACCTCGTAAAGATAGTAGAAAGATGCCTGGCGCTAAACAACAACACCTATTCGCAGCTCATACTCTGCGCAGCGGGGCTGCCTCTCCTGATGAGTGGACACTGTTTGTCGCAAACGGCTCACAATATGCTCTGCACAGCATGTCTGTTATTGTTTATGGTCACACTGAATGGTTATCACAGCCGAACCGCGTTTATGACGTATCACGCGCTATGCTGTGTTGCTGTGAATGTTCAGAGCGTTTTGGTGGCGGTGTATAATATCTACAGGAACCTACTGACCCAAAAAGCCGACTATTTAGTCACCTTGTTGTACACAATGCAGTTGTACTTGATGTTGCGGGTCATAATGGACAGTACCACACGCGTGATAAACAAAGTGAAAAACCCAGAGCAGGACATCATGTCACAGGAGGGGTAATATCATAAGATATGCAACACGACGCTTGATCCGTCCACTCCTAGGATCAAAACTGGGGTCGCGCGATGATTTTGATCATCCAAAAGGAAGAAAATAAGATTCTTCATCAAAGGATTGTTGTCACAAGACTGTTATGATTTTATCGGATGGTTTTCATGATACAGGGTCTGAATTAAAGCTTATTAATGATAATAATTATGCCACTATGTTGTTTGATCAGGCCACAAGATTGATGTTCATACGACTTGGCCGTTTATCGTTCAATATTTATAAGTAAAGGTCGTTAATCTTGTTATACATGCTACAGGACAGATGATCATGTCAGATTGGGTAATCATCATGTCACAGGACGGGTTTTCATGTCACAGGACAGGTAATCACGACACCGAAAGAGAAGGCACAAGACAGGTAATCATAACACAGGGAGGGCACTGACATGTCACTGGAGGAGTAATCATGGCACAGCACAGGTTATCACTACACAGGAAGGGTAATCATGGCACAGCACAGGTTATCACTACACAGGAAGGGTACTTACATGTCACAGGAAGAGTAATCATGGCACAGCACAGGTTATCACTACACAGGAAGGGTACTCACATGTCACAGGAAGAGTAATCATGGCACAGCACAGGTTATCACTACACAGGGAGGACACTCACATGTCACTGGAGGAGTAATCATGGCACAGCACAGGTTATCACTACACAGGGAGGGTACTCACATGTCACAGGAAGAGTAATCATGGCACAGCACAGGTTATCACTACACAGGAAGGGTACTCACATGTCACAGGAAGAGTAATCATGGCACAGCACAGGTTATCACTACACAGGGAGGGTACTTACATGTCACAGGAAGAGTAATCATGGCACAGCACAGGTTATCACTACACAGGAAGGGTACTCACATGTCACAGGAAGAGTAATCATGGCACAGCACAGGTTATCACTACACAGGGAGGGTACTCACATGTCACAGGAAGAGTAATCATGGCACAGCACAGGTTATCACTACACAGGAAGGGTACTTACATGTCACAGGAAGAGTAATCATGGCACAGCACAGGTTATCACTACACAGGGAGGACACTCACATGTCACTGGAGGAGTAATCATGGCACAGCACAGGTTATCACTACACAGGGAGGGTACTCACATGTCACAGGAAGAGTAATCATGGCACAGCACAGGTTATCACTACACAGGAAGGGTACTCACATGTCACAGGAAGAGTAATCATGGCACAGCACAGGTTATCACTACACAGGGAGGGTACTTACATGTCACAGGAAGAGTAATCATGGCACAGCACAGGTTATCACTACACAGGAAGGGTAATCATGGCACAGCACAGGTTATCACTACACAGGGAGGGTACTCACATGTCACAGGAAGAGTAATCATGGCACAGCACAGGTTATCACTACACAGGGAGGGTACTTACATGTCACAGGAAGAGTAATCATGGCACAGCACAGGTTATCACTACACAGGGAGGGTACTCACATGTCACAGGAAGAGTAATCATGGCACAGCACAGGTTATCACTACACAGGGAGGGTACTTACATGTCACAGGAAGAGTAATCATGGCACAGCACAGGTTATCACTACACAGGGAGGGTACTTACATGTCACAGGAAGAGTAATCATGGCACAGCACAGGTTATCACTACACAGGGAGGGTACTTACATGTCACAGGAAGAGTAATCATGGCACAGCACAGGTTATCACTACACAGGGAGGGTACTTACATGTCACAGGAAGAGTAATCATGGCACAGCACAGGTTATCACTACACAGGGAGGACACTCACATGTCACTGGAGGAGTAATCATGGCACAGCACAGGTTATCACTACACAGGGAGGGTACTCACATGTCACAGGAAGAGTAATCATGGCACAGCACAGGTTATCACTACACAGGAAGGGTACTCACATGTCACAGGAAGAGTAATCATGGCACAGCACAGGTTATCACTACACAGGGAGGGTACTTACATGTCACAGGAAGAGTAATCATGGCACAGCACAGGTTATCACTACACAGGGAGGACACTCACATGTCACTGGAGGAGTAATCATGGCACAGCACAGGTTATCACTACACAGGGAGGGTACTCACATGTCACAGGAAGAGTAATCATGGCACAGCACAGGTTATCACTACACAGGAAGGGTACTCACATGTCACAGGAAGAGTAATCATGGCACAGCACAGGTTATCACTACACAGGGAGGGTACTTACATGTCACAGGAAGAGTAATCATGGCACAGCACAGGTTATCACTACACAGGGAGGACACTCACATGTCACTGGAGGAGTAATCATGGCACAGCACAGGTTATCACTACACAGGGAGGGTACTCACATGTCACAGGAAGAGTAATCATGGCACAGCACAGGTTATCACTACACAGGGAGGACACTCACATGTCACTGGAGGAGTAATCATGGCACAGCACAGGTTATCACTACACAGGGAGGGTACTCACATGTCACAGGAAGAGTAATCATGGCACAGCACAGGTTATCACTACACAGGGAGGGTACTCACATGTCACAGGAAGAGTAATCATGGCACAGCACAGGCTATCACTACACAGGAAGGGTACTTACATGTCACAGGAAGAGTAATCATGGCACAGCACAGGTTATCACTACACAGGGAGGGTACTCACATGTCACAGGAAGAGTAATCATGGCACAGCACAGGTTATCACTACACAGGAAGGGTACTTACATGTCACAGGAAGAGTAATCATGGCACAGCACGGGTTATCACTACACAGGGAGGGTACTCACATGTCACAGGAAGAGTAATCATGGCACAGCACGGGTTATCACTACACAGGGAGGGTACTCACATGTCACAGGAAGAGTAATCATGGCACAGCACAGGTTATCACTACACAGGGAGGGTACTCACATGTCACAGGAAGAGTAATCATGGCACAGCACGGGTTATCACGGCACAGGACAGGTAATCGTAACACAGCGTAATCATGGCACAGCACTGATTCAGATTATACCACAGGACTGGTAATCATAATACAGAAGGGGTAATAACATGTCACAAGAAAGGTACACAGGACGAATAATCGCATGGAAAGGTAATCAAATTTGTCACAGTGCGGTTATTCTACGGTTGATCACATCACAGGAAACCACATGATGGGTAACTGAATCAAATCACTCCAAGAGTCAATTATGGAGACGCGTAGTCAATGTAGTTCTAATTTTTGAGTCTGTTGACAAAATGCTATGGTGTGACCATTCAAATGCAAACTATTTGGTAGTCCTTTTGCATGGTATCATTTGTTTTTCAATATTTTACAAAATGAGATTTGGCATTTTTCTTGAATATAATTAGTTCATTTTGCTGTACAAGGGGGGGAATACGCAGCTCTTACTTCTCTGATATGCTGAGAAAACAATAGAACAAACAACAACAAAGGACCCTGAAAACAATAGAGCTGCGTGATACCCAATTTCCACCAATGGCGTAGCTTCACCTATTATATTAAACCACACACTACCCACAATCCCTTGATTCGCTCCGACGAAGGGCTAGCGCTCGAAACGTCAGCTTTCTCGAATCTTTTTACGGAGGCTAATTTACCTTATCGACTCAGTCGATAAAACCAAACTCTTGTGCTTCACCCCCACCGACGCAGCACTACAGTTTCTCTAGAAACTAACCCCATTCAATGAAATTAGAGGTTGTTAAGAGCTGTGTGGTATCTGGTACATAGGGGCTTTTCCTGTGGGACAGTTACTCACTTCAAAGGGCGCTCGATCCATTTTCTTGTTTATTGGCTGATTCAGTTGTACACATGTTTCTATGGTAATGAATTCGAGTTGATTTTACATTATGATCAATAAGCGGTTGAAAAATAAATAAGCATCACGTTAAACGAGTTATTACTCTTTTTGTTACTTTGAGAACTTTACACTCTATAAACACCACATTGTGACAACAACAACAACAACAACAACAACAACCAGACGATGAAGCAAACTATGCCGCCTACAATAAAATAAACTTCATATCAGTCATATTACTGTCATGCCAGCATGTGGAGCGTGTTCACTTGACGTCATAGCCGCCATATTGGTGTTCCCGTACAAAAGAATTTTAATTAACTTCTTTTGTTAGGAACACCAACATGGCTGCCATGGCCTTTGTCATTTGAGTCCCACGGGTCTGAAGGTCACGTGAGTGAAAACGCTCTATTGAAATACCCGGACGATTCGCGCAATTTCTCAACTACACCTTGTTAAGGTCCTCGAGCAACGAAAACGTTAATGTCCCGGAAGTCATCGGGTGCAACAGAAAGTAGCATGTTTTCTTTGCTGCTGCGTTCTTTTATCGTCATCGCGGAAGCGAAAGGTCCTGTTGACGTCAACGTTTTCATTGCTTTAGGTTCTTAGACAAGCTGCTTATGCTCTGCAAAGTTCACAAACTTGAGAATTCAAGCCATAACAGAAAATTTTAAGAACGTTATCGTGCATTTCAAAACATAAGACGCATTGGCAAACATGAAAGCAAAGCAAAGTCACTGGATACTGAAGCACAATAGCAGCGTGGCTAATGCATGCACATACAAGTTTAGCGCCGTATCTGCCGGACGAGACAAACGCATCGTTTAACACCCAGCCACCCATCTCCTTTTACATGTATAAATATCTTATGCCCCATCCCACTTGAAACTGCACCCCTGAATCCCACTTTTAGCTTCGTAACGCTGTCTTGACACTCAACTTTCTTAACCCTTTTATGGCCAATGGGGTCAAAGACTACTTTGTGAGAAACATGTTCATTGTGCCATTTGTGACGTCATCACTTTTGACGACAAGAAATCAACCAGCGAAGGAAGAAAAGATGCTTCAAAGCATGCCTAAATGATAACGATCGGGTGAATTGGGCATACAATTCAGTAAAGAAACCTAGACTAGATATGTATCCTACTCAGCGTTAATTATAGTTACGTGAAAAAGTGTTAAGTTTAACGCTGTAAAAAGTGTTAAAAATGAAACTAGACGTTTCGGCAATGCTGCGTTCATTAGTTTTTTACTACTGATGAAGGCAGCATTGCTTCATTTTTAACACTTTTTACAGCGCAACGTGACACTTTTTCAAAGAACCTAGAAAACGACTCAAAATTAAAAAAAATTGAATTTGGCCTTCCCACTAACAGCTACCTTTAGTTAAAATGTTCCACTTTCCTCAGTGTTTATGTGTAAACTTGTCCAACACAAACAACATCAAGTGAAAGTTTAACAATAACAAAAACAAAGAGAAAAATGGGTAAAAAGAACGAGGAGGAAAAAGGAAAAGTCAAGCTGGTAAAGCTTTGTCGAAACTTTGCTTTTTGCACCGTTGTGCGCATGAGTAGACCATTATTCGTAGGCAGTTATTTGCAGGTGACGCAATGGACTCTAGACCAATCAAAACATCGGGAAAAATAACTTGAATCATAATTACTTATGTTTTAAAGTTAAAGTTTTGAACCCAAGAAATACTTCGTTTGTTTAGTGGGATCGTTCAGGTGAAGATGGCCTTAAGAAAGCGTGTTGTTGGTGAGTGACTTTTCCATAACCTGAGCTGAAGTCATCTGACAAACAACTTTTATTTTGTCTTTAGTCTGCTGACAACTTCAGCTCAGGGTATTAAAATATCATTCTCTTGTTTTACACATTTATTCATTTTCAAATATAATTAAGCTATGTAAGATTTTTTAATACGAATTTGATTAATAGACTCTAAGGGGCCTATTACATGGCGAATTTCAACCCGGTTTCTTGAACAAACCTTTTTTAAAACGACGTTTGCGATTACATGAAATTTCCAGAATTTCAGCCCGGACAAACGGGCTGAACTGAAAACCTCATGTAATCAGAATGAAATTTCAGCCCGCGCTGAAAAGCGAGGTCACCTGGGTAGAAAAGTGGGCATCCGCAATGATTTGTTTTTAATGAAACAAGATGGCGGCCACGGTTGTCAGCCCGGGATGAAATTTGGGCTTGTACTTCATGGAGATCTTTAATTATATGCACACAAAACTATCCGGCACTTTATATTTAGGGTTGAAAACTCATTTTGAAATGGTTAGCTTTTATTTACTGTTATGGATTTTACTACCTATAACAGTAAATAAAAGCTAACCATTTCAAAATGAGTTTTTAACCCTAAATAAGTGCCGGATAGTTTTGAGTGCATATAATTAAAGACCTCCATGAAGTATAAGCCGAAATTTGTGATGTAATCGCAACAAAATTCCAGCCCCCCTACCGGGCTAAAATTCGCCATGTAATCGGCCCCTAAAAGACATTATTATATATATTTTTTTTTAACCAACAACATCCTTTGTCAAAGCTATCCTCACATCAGTAAATGACCAAACAAATTTATGTTTGTGTTGCATTTTGCCCAAGTAGCGCTGGGATTTGGCGTTTTGGCATTATGAGTCTATACCAGTATAACAATAATGACATAAATATTCAGATGATAGTGTGAACGAAATGCAGTGGGGAAGCATTCTTCATTCAGTGTCAAACCTCACTGTCTCCAATATACTCTCTGTAAAGGCAAAAAACAGTAACACATTAGCCAACAAAAATTTCCCCTTTGCGATTAATCGCCCAGTGGGTAACCTGTAGCACGGAACACAGGCTGTCTAATGGGTAAACTGTAGCACATACTGCGTGGTGGGTAACCAATGACGCAGGCTGCTGAAGCTAACCTGTGATACAGGGCCACTACATGGGTAACCTGTGACACGGACTGCTCAGTGGTTTACCCGCAAGACATTTTGGTTAATTTTACTCCAACTTTTTACCCTTTAGGGATAGGAAATTTAAAGAGAAAAAACCCATTTAGCCGTTTGCTTACTTTTAATGTTTGTTTATCCCTCTTGTCATTTATAAAGTTTATACGGAAAGTTACAGCTGAGGAAAAAAGCACCATTTTCAATAGACAATATTGGGTTCGGCTATAACACGGGCGTAGAGTGAGGGTCGGACACCTTTTTGAGACTTATATAACGTAATGTCGACACTTAGAATTTTATTTTCAATAAATTTTTAAGTGTAAAAAAGAAAATCTAAAATCCCCACTGAGGATTGAACCTGTGACCTCACGAGCTAGGCTTAGGTTTACATAGCCTACCGTACCACTGTACCACCTAGCTTCTCGGGTTGCTTAATCCTAAATTTAACTATATAAACTGCTACCCCTAACATCAACTGAAAGCTAACCGGTTACTCCGTTATATAAGTCTCAATAAGGTGTCCGACCCTCCCTCTACGCCCGCGCTAGTGTTTTCCGACAATATTCGTATTCACGGTATTGAACTGGAACTAGCGTGCAGCCGAGGCTCATGCGGGGGATTCTTTTCACATGCAAATATTTTTAATGATATTCCCCCGCATTAGCCTCGACTGTAAGCTAGTTCCAGTTCAATACCGAGAATACGAATATTGTCTATTGGAAATATTCGATAGAAAACAACCTCTGGTAGCCTGGAATTGCTCAAACAAAATTCTTTGGAAATAGTATCAAAACATAACGTTTATTCTGAGCTAAATAAGTACTTGTTCCCTCAGCTAGTGAATCTTAAGCACAACTGTGGTGAAAAAACATACTTAGATTAGATTAGATTAATAGATTTATTTTAATTATTTTGAGAAAGTTCAAAAACTATTTAAAATATTTAGAAAGTACATTTAAATTTAAAATTTTATAGGCCACCGTTTGCTGACAATGTTCCGCGTTGAGAGAAAGCGAAAAACAACTAGTTCACTAAACGTATGCCAGTAATGAAATGTAACTTGCCTGGCATATATGAAAACGGGTTTCCACCATTTCCATTCGAACAAGGTTTTAATGATCATAATTTACAATCATCCGAAAAATTTAATCAATACAAAGGTAAACCGCAAAGCAGAACTTTGTCAGCAAGGAAGCTAATGGTTAATTGCACATGTTAGTCATCCTATAAGCACAGAAAAGTGTTAAAAGGCGTTAGATTAAAAGGACGCGTTATTAATCAAAGGTAATCCTACCTCGGTATTTATCATCACTTCACTTCATTTATGGCCAACAAATTGCGGCATTTTTACGCTGAATTATAGAAGGGCAGAAAAGACATTAATTGAAGGTAAGAAAGGTTAAAGGTTTTAGAGTTTGCGTCAGTGTTAGGAACGTGGTTATCAGTCAGTTCTATCACGTGATACCTTTGTCGTGTGTCATCAGGTTGTCATGTGTTGGACACGTGCTCAGTGCGGACTCTGGAAATCAGTGGGATTGGTTTATATGTTTAGTATTTTTAGGAGGGATTTAAACTTTACGCAATTGGCTTTTTTACTTATGTCAAACAAGTACGAATCCGCTGCACAGAATCCGAAATTGGATCTGTGATCTCAGATCATATGGATTTTTCATGACCAAAAAAACGAAAAATCCTTAAACGGATCATTAACATAAGAAAACCGTTGGTATGCAAATGAACGTACCTTGACTCGCTTGTGTTTATCTGTCTGCTCGACAAATAGTTTACAAACTATACACAATAAAATCTTACCTCGATTACCCATGATATGAAATCGTGAAAAGGATATGGTTCCATAAACGATAGCTGTCATAATGTCGGGCAGGAAAACATTTAACAGAATGTTTAAAATCATACTGTTTCTATTAATTTTTTTAGTTTTAAAACAGCTGGCGTTTAGCCAGGCCAAACGTTTAACCCAGGTTTAACGACGTAGATCTAATTTTCAAGGGAAAATAATTCAAATGAAACCTGTTAAGCGGTACTCGAAAAAATTGGCCCAATTTTTTCAATTTGCAATCCATTTCCATTATGACACATTTGGTTTGCATTGTACTTACATGTCCATTTGTTTGATTGCTTCACTGGTGCACATCGCAGTGGTCTCATAATGACAGTCTCTGTGTGTCACCATTTTACACCCTGAAAAAATGAGGGTGTTAAGGATTAAAGCCCCAACTCTACGAGAGCGCACGAGAGTCAATGAGAGTTCTTATGAGTTGAGTCAAAACGACAGCGAGAGTTCAGAATTCTCATAGACTCCTATGAAAATTGGAGCAGTTTTAAACTCTATACGAGAATGCACGTGAGCTGCCAAAAGCGCATGAGAGATTCGGGCCAAACGAGAGCGCATAAGAGTTTCCAGCCAAACGAGAGCGCGTGAGAGTCAATGAGAGTTCCTGAGAGTTACGTCAAAACAAGAACGAGAGATCAGAAATCCCATAAACTCCTATGAAAATTGGAACGGTTTCAAACTCTAAACGAGAACCCACGAGAGTTGCCGAGAGTGCACGAGAGTTTCCGGCCAGACGAGAGCGCACGAAAGTCAATGAGAGTGCCTGAGAGTTGAGGCCAAACGAGAGCGAGAGATTAGAATTCCCATAGACTATGAAAATCGGAGCGGTTTCAAACTCTCTACGAGAATGCAGGAGAGTCGCCGAAAGCGCATGACGGTTTTCGGTCAAACGAAAGCCAGAGTTTGAACTCTCGTCAAATCTCCTTTCCGTTTGGCCCGGCTAAAAACAAAGGCAAAGAAAGTAAAGCTTTAATTACCTATATAGAGCAGTTTTCAATTGAGTGTCGTAAAACCAAAACCAAAGTAATTACTCTGACCAATCACAGCAGTCGTAAACAATCCAATGAACCAATCAGAGCTCAAAGCAATTATATGTCGCGGGCGCCAAGCGCGGGAAAACGCGTGCGAGCAAGTCACGATTGGTTTTGGTTTTACTTCTGATTGGTCGAGAAAGTGGCGCGAGATTTTTTAGCCAATCACAAAGCGTAGCAATGCAAAACCAAAGCAATTGTGTAATTACTTTCGACACTCAATTGAAAACTGCTCTAAAGTGTTCGCGACATCAAATTTTTGCGTTTTTGTGATTTATAACACATGCAGAGATTTAGAGATGAGAAAAAAAAGTCGCAAACATTTCGAGCAGTTCCTTATTCCTCTTGGGGATAGTCGAGCGGGTGATCACGCTTGCTCGCTCGGTCGGTCGCGCGAAAATCGCTTCCCAAGAAGTCAGACTGAAAGGCGAAGAAGGGGGAAAAGGAGACACGACGCGCGTGGGCACAGATAACTGGCGTCGTGTCTCCTCGCAAGAGGCTTCTTTCGCGCACGCTCGCTCGCGAAATTACCCACTCGATTTTCGATGAGGAAAAAGAGGAACTACCAGAAGTTCACAATAATTTCTGTCGATAACATTTTACAAAATGAAATTTAGGATTATGTTAGCATTTAAATTGAAATTAGATTTGAAAGAGATTTTACTTTTAAAAGAGCTGATTATTACCTCTGCATTGGTAGCCTTGCTTGCCGACTTTTCCTTTGATTAACTTGCCGCAAACAGCACAGTCGGGGGAACTGTATGAACAGACAGAAGAATGCATGCTGTCAATATTGGCATACTGGATCATCCAGTATGATCATCAATAGTCCACTATTGAAAACGAGCAGGAGCACAAAGGGGACAAAAAAAAATTCCTTTCCTTGTGGTTACTTATCTCACGCCGGTTCTCAAATGGGGTTTTTGCATGTTAATCCCTTTAGCTTCAAAGAGTGCCAAAAAATTCAAAATTTCATTTTATAAAACAAATTGTACCATGCAAAAGTACTGCCGAAGAGGTTTCATTTGAATGGTTACACCACAGGATTTCGTCCACAGACTCAAAAGTTAAAACTACACGACATGTCTCTATAATTGACTCTGGGAGCGAAAAGGTTAAGCTTGTGACTATCGCACACGTGGAACAATGCGTAACGCCCCCTCTTTCCTCAATGCTTAGATAATTAGATATGTTTACCTTCCTGTGAAATGCACAGCTTGAAAGATGTGGTCATTGTAGATATGCAGTTTATTGCCTCCTTTCTCGTACGCTTTTCTTTTCGCCATCACAGGAGTAATGCGTGAATATCTGAGGAAAACAGTGAAGTATCAGATTTGTTACTGTGAAAGCCCCCCCCCATGAAGCACAGCACGTGCAGTTCGTGCTGAAAACAAAAGAAATTGGAAAAATCAGGCTTACATCAAGCACCACTCAAACCTGCACTTTAAAGAGTATTATGGTATTTTTCGAAGTGGCCTATTGGTTTTGCTTTTGCTTCTGATTGGTTGAGAAAGTGGCGCGAGATTTTTTAGCCAATCACAAAGCGAAGTAATACAAAACCAAAACAATTGCGAAATTACTTTCGACACTCAGGCCCCGTCCACACAAATGCGTTTTTGAAAACCTCCGTTTTTGGTTCCCCGAAAACAGATAAAAAGATCACATCGTTTTTGACCGTCCACACTAGGGGCTGAAAAACGATGATCCAAAGATGCGTTTTCATCACCAGGCTCTGCTCGGACGTTTTTTTCTGTTCAATACGCATGCTCCAATAGCGCCAGCGATGAGTTGTGACGTAAGCGTTTTTGTAAAGCTCCGTTTTTGCCGTCCACACTAAAACGATAGACCTGCGTTTTCAAAAGTCTCCACTCTGAAAAGCGTTTTCCAAAACCTCCGTTTTCATAGATAAACATCTCTTTTTTTATTGTTTTAGTGTGGACGATCGGTAAAAACGGATAAAAAAGTATGCGTTTTCAAACGAAAACGCATTAGTGTGGACGGGGCCTCAATTAAAAACCACTCTAACACATATATTTGTTCTTACTTCTTCTTTCCTCCACTCATTGTCTCGTAAACCAAAGTGGAGTAAGGATTCGGTGAATAACTGAGCAGAGATGACTGACTTGTGGATTTACCTATTGAGTACAAAGAAAACGCTTTAAGGTTAAGATTAATGCTGTGTTCACACATAAGGCGAAACATGTTTAGTCTGATCACGAGTGAAACATGTCTCATTATGAAATTTTTCGCATCAGGCGGCACATTGCGCGAATCATGATCAAACCAGGTTTATTTTGAACATGATTGAAACTATCTTACGAGGTAGTTTCGATCTAAGCCAGACGATACACGTTAGCGCAAATGTCCTATTTGAACGCTGCAATGCCTTTCGTTCCCGAAAAGCTTGACAAGTGAAATTAAACCACAAATCATGCAACGGCAAGTTTGAGCTCTATTTTATTTTCGGTTCATGTGTAACTAATTACAAAGATTTGATGCGAGCTTTATAAAAACATGCTTGTTTTGTAAAACAGTATAAATCATAGAAGCAGGCGTGAAACGTGTTTTGAAATTAACAACTAATTGCAAACATGTTTACGGGAAACGTGTTTGAAACATGTTTACTCTAAACAGTAGACGTAGATACTCACGTACATTAGGGGCTCCAGGGTTGGACGATCCCCTGATCCCCCCTCCCTCCTCCCACCCATCCAAACTGCACAAACCACACAATAACCGTAGATACTCACGTAGATTAGAAGGCTCCAGTGTTGGAAGATCCCCTGCATGGTATGAATGTCTGACAGGATCATGTCTTGATAAACCTCTCTCTTCACTTTCCTCGTCCGTTTTCTTATCAGCTGCAGCCATGCTCTTAGGTCTCCTTTTAAAAAGCGACCGACGTAGCTTGGGTTTTGGTTCAAGTTCTGCAGCATGCTCCATCTTCTCCGCTTCTTCTTCCTTTGTCTCGTTCTCTTCACCTTCTTTTTCTTCCTGTGCGTGTACTTTCTCTTCTTCTTGATTTTCCTTTATTTCTTCCTTATCTTCAACTGGAGTTTCCTCTTTTTTATCACCTTCTCGCGTTTCCTCTTCTGGCTCATGTCTTTCTTCAACCTTCTCCTCCTCTTTCTCGGCTTTCTTATCAGTTTTTTTCTTTTTAAACCGAAAGTTGAAAGACCTTCGGTGCTTGGGTTTTAAACTGGGTTCCTCCGTTTTCTCTTCATGTTCCTTTGTTACTTGTTCCTCGTCACCTTTTTCTTTCTGTTCGTTTTCTTTCTGTTCGTTTTCTTTCTGTTCGTTTTCTTTCTGTTCTTTTTCTTCCTGTTCCTTTTCTTCCTTTTCTTCTTCATCTTGCTTTTCCCTGGTTTCATCTTCAGTCTCTTTATTTTCCTCTTTGCTTTCCTCTGGTGCTTCCTACCAAAACCACAGAAAACAAATTGTTTCTTTAATTCCACCCAAGTTTCTAAAACTCATTAATAATTTTAAAATCAGGTTTGAACAAAGATCATGTTAAAACGTGACGGTGGTTTAACCCTTTCACTCCAAGAGTCAATTATGGAGACATGTCATGTAGTTCTAACTTTTGAGTCTGTGGACGAAATCCTATGGTGTGACCATTCAAATGAAACCTCTTTGTCCGTACTTTTGCATGGTACCATTTGTTCTAACTTTTGAGTCTGTGGACGAAATCCTATGGTGTGACCATTCAAATGAAACCTCTTCAGCAGTACTTTTGCATGGTACCATTTGTTCTAACTTTTGAGTCTGTGGACGAAATCCTATGGTGTGACCATTCAAATGAAACCTCTTCAGCAGTACTTTTGCATGGTACCATTTGTTCTAACTTTTGAGTCCGTTGATGAAATCCTATGGTGTGACCATTCAAATGAAACCTCTTCAGCAGTACTTTCGCATGGTACCATTTGTTCTAACTTTTGAGTCTGTGGACGAAATCCTACGGTGTGACCATTCAAATGAAACCTCATCAGCAGTACTTTTGCATGGTACCATTTGTTCTAACTTTTGAGTCTGTGGACAAATTCCTATGGTGTGACCATTCAAATGAAACCTCTTCAGCAGTACTTTTGCATGGTACCATTTGTTCTAACTTTTGAGTCTGTGGACGAATTCCTATGGTGTGACCATTCAAATGAAACCTCTTCAGCAGTACTTTTGCATGGTACCATTTGTTCTAACTTTTACGTCTGTGGACGAAATCCTATGGTGTGACCATTCAAATGAAACCTCTTCAGCAGTACTTTTGCATGGTACCATTTGTTCTAACTTTTACGTCTGTGGATGAAATCCTATGGTGTGACCATTCAAATGAAACCTCTTCAGCAGAACTTTTGCATGGTACCATTTGTTCTAACTTTTGAGTCTGTGGACGAAATCCTATGGTGTGACCATTCAATTGAAACCTTTTCAGCAGTACTTTTGCATGGTACCATTTGTTCTAACTTTTGAGTCTGTGGACGAAGTCCTATGGTGTGACCATCCAAATGAATTAATGTCACTAAAATCTAGGATGCAAGTCTTGCTCTTGTGTATCAACATTGCTAGGGGGGAGGGGAGTTTATGTCAGTCATGTTTTTGTCAAAATAGTGCCAAATGTCCCAAAGCAATTGGCCATGATTGTTGGCTCATATATGACTTGTCAAATACATGTACATGTACATGTAAAACACTTGTACAACTATACCTCTCCAGACAACTTCAGTAATTCCACAATGGCCATCTCAGCGGACTCATCTTCCATTTGTTCCATCTCACGAGATGGACCAGCTTCTTCTGTTGCTATGACAACAGGAGGTAACTCTGGTTGCGCGTGCAGTTCAGGCATGTCCTCCTCCCCCTCAGCACCATTATAGAGAGCATCTGGTTTGGGTCTTTCTCCTCCCTGTTCATAATCCTCAATCTCCATAGCCAGCTCATCCAGGCTTGACTCAATATAACGCTTGCGGACTGTAATGTGTCCGTTCACTACACCAGACCCCACCCCGTTCACGAAGACCGAGGGTGATTCTTCTGATGGGGTGCTCTGGGCACTGGGTTTCTCAGTATCTGATAAAGGTAGAAAAACAAACATTTCACTCGTAGAATCAGACATTGAGTCTTGTTATGTAGTTCTTATTTTTTTCTTTTACGAATGCAACAGAGTTGTACAGTGGAAATCTATCTACCTAAAAACTTCAAGAGCTCTGACAATTTCAAAATAAGGGCAGAGGAGGTCTCGCATTCTGTCGAGATAGGTGATTTTGATGACTTGAAGGATATTTTGGCCGAAATACAAGATGTCAAGAACTGCTCTTCTGAAAGCGAGCGACAATGAACTGGATATGCCATTTGGCTTTTACATTGTAAAATATTGAAATACAGCGTCCAGAAAAGAGAAAGCTATTGTTTCCTAGGTGTCAAACATGTCTGGAAAGGTTACATTGCTGATATAAACCACTTTCAGGCAATTGACTGTTGTTTAGTCCACGGGACACTGCCGAAATAACGAAATTGTGTTACAACTAGATTGGATAAGAACATTCTACAGAGCAAAACAAAAGCAGTAGTTTGGAGAAAAAGTACAGAATTACAAGGATGGAAGTGGATTACAGTTCATCAATTTTGATTTCGTGACAGGCGGTCAAGAAATCATAGTTTTCATTCTGGTGGAATTTTAAGGATTTTAGTCGTTATTTCGTCTTTTAGTTCATATTCCATTGCGTCCATCACTTCAAGCGATTTTTTCTTCTTATTTTAAGACAATAAAACAAGCGTAAAGCAAGCTCCTGGCCATAATCATGAAAACACGATATTTCAGCCGAGACACTGCCACTTTAACCCTTTAACGCCCAAGAGTGTCAAATAACAAAATTTAAGAAAAATCCCAAATTTCATTTTGTAAAATATTGAAAAACAAATGGTACCATGCAAAAGTACGGACAAAGAGGTTTCATTTGAATGGTCGCACCATAGGATTTCGTCCACAGACTCAAAAGTTAAAACTACAATACATGTCTCCATAATTGACTCTGGGTGTAAAAGGGTTAAGAAACACAAACAGATGCTTACCATCAGGGATTACATGTCGTTCAAAACCGCTAACAACGGGTAGAGTGGCATCAATAACTTTGCCATCTTTATCAAAAGTGAACTGGAGTAAAGAAAGAGAAGCAGAACTTTAATAAGACGGCATGTACATACATGTAAGTATAAATATCTCACCTTCTTGATAATACTGTTTGAGTATGCGCAACTCAAACGCAAGTTTTGAGGGAACTTGCATAACGTTACGTTTGGTTGGCAAACGGATAAAATCGGCATCAACTTAGGCCCCGTCCACACGTATACGTTAAAGTTCGTAAACGCAAATTTTTTTATGCGTTTATGCCTCCCGTCCACACGTAA
Organism: Dendrophyllia cribrosa; assembly: GCA_024195265.1. Taxonomy (NCBI): domain Eukaryota; kingdom Metazoa; phylum Cnidaria; class Anthozoa; order Scleractinia; family Dendrophylliidae; genus Dendrophyllia; species Dendrophyllia cribrosa. The sequence goes on along the minus strand of JAJLRJ010000010.1, from coordinate 6,757,426 downwards.
ACGATGAAAACGGTCACCCTAAACGGATATTTTCGAAAACACTCTCCAAAGTGGATATTTCCGAAAACGTTGAGGTCACAGATTTGGACCCAGTCCACAAATAAAGAAAATAGAGCAGATATCCAACATGGAGGACGCTCAAGTACTTATCTACGCATGCTCGATGCAGATTTGAAGCGTTTACGTATCGTTTAATCGTTTACAAGGCTGTGCTCTTAGAAGAATCACAGGGAGCCCAAAGGCTCCCAACTATGAAATCTGGGGTGCCTGGCACTTAAGCTTTATGCAAAAGTCAGTTTTTCTTGTAGCCCGAAGATAAAAGTAAGGAGCCTGAGGCCCCTGGGCACTGCTGGAGCACAGCCCTGGTTTACTGTACGTGTGGACAGGTGAAAACGAATCGTAAACGATGGCTGGCTTAATGTGGACGGGAGCGTTTCAGATGAAAAAAATATGCGTTTACGAACGTAAACGTATAGGGAAGATATCAATGACGTCACCAATTGTTATTAATGTGCCAACCAGAGCCTTATTGGCTGCCGAAACAAAGGGTTCTTTTGTTCCAGTGGCTGGCACATTTGAATAACAAAAAGAATGTTTGTAAACAGATATCATCCCTATACGTGTGGACGGGGCTTTAGAGAAGTTTTTCTTTAGCGTGTATGTTTTGTTTTCCCAATGTACGTCATTTGATGTTCTCAAGGGAATTTGTCCTTTGTCTTTTCATAAATTATGCATACATATGCACGTGAAGAAAACGCGTGCAAGCAAGGGCCTGGTCGCACTACAGTCAAAAACAAAAATCCACCCGTGCAAAAATCGAGGAAAACAAAAGAAACCGCTCCGGTGGGACACGCTTTTTGTGGAATGTTTTTGTTTTTATGTCATTTTGCACGGGCTAATTCTTGTTTTTGACTGTAGTGCGATCAGGCCCCAAGTCACAATTGGTTTTGGTTTTACTGATGATTGAGAAAGTGGCGCGAGATTTTTTAGCCAATTACCAAGCGTAAGCAATGCAAAACCAAAGCAATTATGTGATTACTTTTGACACTCAATTGAAAACCGCTTTATGAGAAAATAAAGCTTCATCAGGTAAACGCGAGTGCATGCAAGTAGGTGCATACAGGTTTTCAACTTCTCTTGGCTCGAGTCTCCAAATGTGTTAAGCTCCCTTGAAAAACTAGCCTCAACGAAAACAACTCCCCAAATTCCTTACAACAAAATAACTGAAATAAAGTCACCGCTAACAAAATCAACTGTCCGTTTTAGTGAGTTTATAGAAAGAACTCTTAGACAGGTCAGTTATAGTAAAATGAGTAACTGAAGTGAAACAGAGATAAACTTCAAGAGCTGGTTATTTAAACGAAGTTTAGACGGTATTTAACAAAACCGCGGTCTAACGCAATTTCAATCTGGTCAATCCTAATATTTAAGCGCTATTTACTGTAAACAATGTCAAGTAGGCATATCCAATAGCACAGACCAGAAAAACATCTATCTCCTTAAAATAACCAACTTATAAACAAATATGGAGGTCAATTAATTTTCTTAAACTGCGGTCTAAGTTAGACTTCGTTTAAAAAACCGGCTCTTACTGTCCATCCTAGCCAGATGTCCGTTTAGAAAGAGTTGACGGATATGACAAGGGTTATATTATGCCTTCGGTTCTTAAGTTCCTGTTATTTTTTCTTACCTCTAAGCTGATGTCTCCTTTAGAGTGGTCACTCTTTGAAGACTTGGGCAGGACAGGCAGGATCAGCCGGCATGTCTGGTCTCTGTTCACAGTTGAAAGTGGTACTATCACTTGGCCAAGGTAGTCATCTGTGGTAAGCAATACAAATGATCAATAACAGTCAGGTACCCAGTAAACGAATTACGCTCAGTAGCCGGGCATGGGCACTGCCCTGACCATAAGGTTGCAACTGCTAAAATTTTTACCAAGAGTGCCAATAGGTGGTTTTCATGTTACGTCATCGCCGCCATGCTGGTGGACATAAACAATAGTTCTCTCATTAGCTCCTTTTGTTCGTCCACCAGCATTTGTTCGTTTCACTATTGTAATCTATGTCTCTAGAGATTGGTTGCAAACCACCTATACTCAAAATGCAAGAAAAATCCCAAATTTTGTTTTGTAAAATATTGAAAAACAAATGGTACCATGCAAAAATACTCCCGAAGAGGTTTCATATGAATGGTCACACCGTAGGATTTCGTTCACAGACTCAAAAGTTAGAACTATACTACACATGTCTTCATAATTGACTCTAAAATAAAAAATGGTTAATACATTTACTAAATATTTGACCAGTTAACTGTACATACCTTGCCAAGGTCAAAGTACATGAACATGTGGTATTTATATACCCTGACAAACAATAGACTGTACATGTTGTTATAGATAACTGACTTTGAATACTGTATACACAAAGCAGTTTTCACTCGAGTTTCGTAAAACCAAAACTCAAGTTATTACCCTGGCCAAAGCCACTGAAGCAATCAGAGCTCAGAGCAAATACATGTAGCCAGTGGTAAGTGCGGGAAAATGCGTGCAAGCAACTCACAATAATATTGATTTTGGTTTTGATCGATTGAAAAGTGGCGCAAGATTTTTTAGAGAATCACAAGGCAAAGAAATGCAAACACAAAGCAATAGCAACAATTACTTTCGACACTCAATTGAAAACAGCTTTGTTTACTTGAATAAATACGTGTACCTCCTTATTGAAATGCATTAAAATGCATTTTAAATAAATTATTAGTTGCTTTGTACATTGACATTCTATCAGGTAGCTTTATCACTTTTATTGAAATGTATTAAAATGCTATGGCAGTTAATGGTGAGGAGACATCAATTATGCAAATCTCATGCTCGGCTTGACCTATTTTGGTTATTTATTTATTTTTTAAACAATGCTTCTTCAAAGCAACCGGATTTGTAATAAATGCCTGGAAGTTAAGTCATTGAGGAAATAGGCCGGCACAATAAACTCTCCAACATATTAAATAATTAATTCATTATTACCAGTTTAAATTGTCGGGTTTTTTTTTTCAAATTATTTGTTGCTTTGTACATTGACATTCTATCAGGTAGCTTTATCACTTTTATTGAAATGTATTAAAATGCTTTGGCAGTTAATGGTGAGGAGACATCAATTATGCAAATCTCATGCTCGGCTTGACCTATTTTGGTTATTTATTTATTTTTTAAACAATACTTCTTCAAAGCAACCAGATTTGTAATAAATGCCTGGAAGTTAAGTCATTGAGGAAATAGGCCGGCACAATAAACTCTCCAACATATTAAATAATTAATTCATTATTACCAGTTTAAATTGTGTTTTTTTTTTCAAATTATTAGTTGCTTTGTACATTGACATTCTATCAGGTACTTTAAAATTATCACTATTTTTTTAAATGAAAGCTCTTTATAATGTTAGAATTAACTTTTCATTCACCTTGTTCTTCGGTGAGTTCAGTGTCATCCATGTGACCGTTACAATCTGTTTAAATACAATTTAAGCAACAAAATCTAAAATGTTTACTTTTATTAGCATTTGATGTTTAACTCTTTAACTCCCAAGTCAGTGCCATAACTAAAAATTCAAGAAAAATCCCAAATTTCATTTTGTAAAATATTGAATAACAAATGGTACCATGCAAAAGTACTGATGAAGAAGTTTCATTTGAATGGTCACACCATAGGATTTCATCAACAGACTCAAAAGTTAGAACAAATGGTACCATGCAAAAGTACTGATGAAGAGGTTTCATTTGAATGGTCACACCATAGGACTTTGTCCACAGACTCAAAAGTTAGAACAAATGGTACCATGCAAAAGTACTGCTAAAAAAGTTTCATTTGAAGGGTCACACCATAGGGTTTCATCAACAGACTCAAAAGTTAGAACAAATGGAACCACGCAAAAGTACTGCTGAAGGGGTTTCATTTGAAGGGTCACACCATAGGGTTTCATCAACAGACTCAAAAGTTAGAACAAATGGTACCATGCAAAAGTACTGCTGAAGAGGTTTTATTTGAATGGTCACACCATAGGACTTCATCAACAGACTCAAAAGTTAGAACAAATGGTACCATGCGAAAGTACTGCTGAAGAGGTTTTATTTGAATGGTCACACCATAGGACTTCGTCCACAGACTCAAAAGTTAGAACAAATGGTACCATGCAAAAGTACTGATGAAGAAGTTTCATTTGAATGGTCACACCACGGGGTTCCATCAACAGACTCAAAAGTTAGAACAAATGGTACCATGCAAAAGTACTGATGAAGAGGTTTCAATTGAATGGTCACACCATAGGATTTCATCAATAGACTCAAAAGTTAGAACAAATGGTACCATGCAAAAGTACTGCTGAAGAGGTTTCAATTGAATGGTCACACCATAGGATTTCATCAACAGACTCAAAGTTAGAACAAATGGTACCATTCGAAAGTACTGCTGAACAGGTTTCATTTGAATGGTCACACCATAGGACTTCGTCCACAGACTCAAAAGTTAGAACAAATGGTACCATGCAAAAGTACTGCTGAAGAAGTTTCATTTGAATGGTTACACCATAGGATTTCATCAATAGACTCAAAAGTTAGAACAAATGCAAAAGTACTGTTGAAGAGGTTTCATTTGAATGGTCACACCATAGGATTTCATCAACAGACTCAAAAGTTAGAACAAATGGTACCATGCAAAAGTACTGCTGAAGAGGTTTCATTTGAATGGTCACACCATAGGATTTCATCAACAGATTCAAAAGTTAAAACTACAGTACATGTTTCCATAATTGACTCTGGGAGTGAATCATAAATAGTTGTTTACATAGAAAATATAGTTTAATGCTAACTTCAGTAGCTACGATTTGTGAAAAGTTTATTCATGTTAACTAAGGAATTTTATAACTACCGGTAAAACAGTTTAAATTTTTACGTTTTTATCATAGATGGCAATGAAAACGGTGAATGTCTTAGTCATAGAGCACAATGAGGTGAAATTATTCAAATTTTAAATTTAAACACTAATGTTACGTTTAATAATTTAATAGCTTTAATTAGGCACAGTGTCCACAATAAAAAATATTACTGTTGTCATACATGTACCTTTAGGTTATACATTCATTCAAATTTTAATTATTTACATTTGATTATCATAGTTTAAAAAATAATTAATAATTTACTACATGTAAGTACAAAAACACTGCAGTTTAAAATTCTATTTATATTTTGTGGGAAACATAAACAACCATAGGATAATTTAATCACAGGCTGTTAAATATAAAAAATTATATAAATAAAAAATGTATAGACTTGCCTTTCTCTGTTTTCTCATAGTCATAGATATCAAGAGAAATTTCTTTGGTTTTTGGAGTAATGTCACTAGTTAAATAAAATAAAAAAACAGTTACAGCAACTTTATTTGGTCCATCGTGGGATGGCACAGTAATAAGACCACACCCGGGAGGGGGAGAGGGGTATTCTCGTATATAAGCTATATGGTTATGTGCCGCTGTGAAGGGCATGGTTTTCAAACAGTTTAGTTTTCGAAAGGGTATAGACAACAGTTTTTATCTAGAATAGGGTACCATTTACTGGGAAACTGATCAGTGGTACATGTATGAAGTTAAATTTTTTGGAAAATTGGGAGTCTGGGAGGGCAATGTAGCAGCTTTCATAAGGTCTCACGCCATTGGTTCGATATCCTTTGAGAGAACAATAGAACGAACAACACAACAATGGACCCTAGTCTAGTGTATTCTGTCTTAGGAGAATCTATATTAAAACATTAAAGCAGCTGTGTTTTACAAGGCCAATGAATATAGAGGTTTCTGAGAGCTGCTACACTACCAGTCTGGGATAGGGTAGGGTTTTTTGCTGTCTAGTCTGGAATGGGTTGCACAATGTAAATGAACATGGTCTGGTATAAAGGGTAAGGGTTTCAGAGTACCAGCAGCACACCATCACCCAAAAATGTGATGCGTACTCTCCCCTGGGGGGTACAACCTCCCAGCAGTGTGACCCATGTTTTAAAACTCAGTTAATGATAAACTTACAAAGTGAAATATTCATTCCAGAATGGACTGTCATTATCCCTGACCATGCTGGTTCTCTTGCGTTGTAATGGATTACTGGTCGATACAATGCAGTAGGGACTGATGGTTCCTATAACAATTTATACACATGATAATTATTAGCGAGATCGATAGTAAGAAGAGATCAAAATGAAGCAAAAGGTGATAACAAAATTGAAAAATAATACTGTTGTGCAAGAATGTTTAACCATTTTACAAGTTCTTTTTACTTATTTTAAATAGAGGCAAATTTAAAAAAAAAAATGTCATCCCATTTCCTTGAAATAGTGATTACAAAATAATCTTACAGCATCAAAAGCTTTTATTTAGATTTATTTATGTATATGTAACCACCTCTCATAAGCGACCACGTCTCCTAAGTGACCACATTTCCAAAATATAAATTAATTTTTCCAGTCTTAATCATTACAGTCGAAACCTGTCTCATAACACACCATCTCTCATAAGCAATCACAACCACTTTCAACACTGGCAATTGGAATTTGTCTATTGTCTTAAGTTCTAGTAAGCAACTACAGTGTACAGCCACTCCCATATTTTGATGTCACTACACAAATTGAATGTGTTACAGAACAAGTCCCATGACATGAAAATTTTGTCCCTTGCATCAAATATTCTAGAGGATAAAACAAATATTTTGCATTGATATATGCTGTGTACATTGACATTACTATAGGTTCATAAAATTCAAAGTTACGACCCCAATGGTCTGACCTCCCAAAAGGGACAATCTTTTGTAAGCGACCACCTTGGCCTTGCATTTTTAGCCAGGTCGCTTAGGAGAGGTTCAACTGTATGTACATCATATGTCTAAAGGTCTGAATATACACTGTAGGACTGAGAGATGAAGAGATCCATGAGGAATTCTAAGTCCAGAAGCTGTTGATTTAGGTGGTAGAGTAAAAGCAATTTGCACAGAATTCTCTGTTTAGCAATAATTATTATTGGGTTAGATCGTTGATAGCTACACATGCATTTTATAATAGTCTCTTATCATGGTTGTCACATGAATATAATAAAAATTTGATCCATGAACATCAAAAGGAAAAAAAAGATAAACAAACAAAATCCATACCACTTTTATCTTTTCCACAAAGACCACTTGCTTTTATGACTACAAAAGAAACAAATACTTAAGATTAAAAAAAATATCATATATAAGAATTTTTATAAGGCATCTAAGAGCTCTGATTGGTTAAAATGTCCATTCTTTGATTGACTGAAAATGACATCATGGTCACTTGGCTAGGGGGGTAAGGTACACTGTAGGTGAAAACAGATGCTCAAATGAGAGTGAACTTATAAACTAAGGAAACCTCACAGGAGAGGGAGGTGAAGTGTGACCCTGCATGGGAAAACGTACCTTAACGCTTATCCGTTAAACGGGTAAAAACGGACGGATAGCTAACGGACAACTAACGGGCGACTAACGGATAGCTAACGGACGGCTAACGGATAGCTAACGGATAGCTAACGGCCTTCAAAGCATTTTAACGTTTTGTCCAAACGCTCTAACGGCCAATGGCTAACGGCTAACGGTTAATGAAAGCTTCTTAACGGTTGCGCAATTTGATCTAACGGATGGCTTGGGCCGTTAAACGGTAAGGCAAAAACTCTAACGGATGCCGTAAAAGCGTTAAACGCCTACCATTTACATATGACTGTAACGGCTAACTAAAAGCGTTTAACGGTGGAGCAATGACTTTGAAACAGATAGCGTGTAGCGGTGGCTCGCATTCCACTGTAGTTACTAATTATTTTTAGCTCGATAAGACGACAACCAGCCGCTGTTATCAGACGGCGAGAAAGCGGCGGAAATCGAGTGATAAAAATCACAGCGGAGATCCCATCACAGCGTGCCTCAAATTTCAAGTTTTCCCCGTGTGAAAAACGAGAGTATTAGTGAAATCACATGGGGACCCTGAGGGAGTTGATGAAGTGCCATCACAAGAGAAACCCAGGGGAGGGAGGTGAAGTGACATCACATGGGGACCCTGAGTGGGTTGGTGAGGTGCCATCACAAGAGAAGCCCAGGGGAGGGAGGTGAAGTGACATCACATGGGGACCCTGACGAGGTTGGTGAGGTGCCATCACCAGAGAAGCCCTGGGGAGGGAGGTTAAGTGAAATCACAGGGGGACCCCTGGGTAGGGTGGTGAATGAGCATCACAATGGGGCCCTTGCAAAGGAGGCGAAGTATCATGACCAAAAACTCCTGGAAGGGTGGAGAAAAAAAGTTAATATGTCATGTGGGTGTGTGTGGAGGTAGAAACATGAATAAAAGTAAATAAAATAAACTGACTTATTTTGTTATAATAACGAGGGTGACACTTAACAGTCATGCGACTGACAAACCTGTGGCCCTCGAATTCCAGGTCGAATTATAATTTAGAAATGTTAGTTTTTAAGGTGGCTCCCTAGGGTTTTTACAAAATGCGTTAATCTTCTGACAATGAGTTACCTTTATGACCCTAGAAATTTCCCCTTTCCCTTTACGATCAAGGGCTTTAGCAGTAAGGTATTCAACATAACAACAATTATGTTTTCGTTCTTATTGCCTTTGCCAAGGCTGTTGCCATGGCAACAGAACTTCTTTAAAATGACTGAATATAAGCAATATTGTCCCTTTCTGCAGTAATTTCTCGAGTTATCTTCGGTAAAATTCCTTTAAACTTGGCACTCAAATGAGAATTATCACAAGGAACATTTTAGAGAGAAAAAAACATGGGGTTGCCCAGGCAGGTGAGAAGATATTTCCAAATTTCATGTATTGTAGATTAAAATTGAATTTATCCGATAGATGTCTTCAAAAAACAAACTTGTTAAAGGCGGCTCCTATCCCTTCAAGTGTGCAATTTTGTAGAAAATTTCACCGAAGGAAACTCGAGAAAACTCACAGTGCATTTTGGCCTTTGCGTGTATTCTGACGTCATAAAATTTCGAGGCTTCCACGCGCGCATGTGTATTGTTAAACAAAGCGCGAGTTGTTTACAAGCTGGCTGAATTGCACTAAAATTCAGTGAAAACCTACGTCTACGTTGTTATTGTGGAAGATTTCAGGAACAAAATATAGATATGTATTTTTTACCTATAACTGAATAATATCTTGGAAATATTTAACGACGGCGGCCAAAATTCGACCAGTACAACTTGCCTTGGAAAAGCGGCGGCATTTATAAGCTTACTGTAAGTGTAATTTAGACAATCTAGCGCTTGTTTACAAAGGTTTTGACTCCATCTGATTTAAGTGTTCTTATTTTTCCGCTTTTGTTTTTTCTTCTAATCGAGATTCTGTGAATTTTCATTAAAAAGTCTTGCTTAAATTTGTCATTCTAGTTTTGTACTTTAAGCTTGTTGTCAAAATATTAAAACTTACACGCAATTTCGCCATCGGATTTTACAAGATAATTCGTACTTTCACTACATTGCTCGGTTTGTATGCTTTTATTTCTCTGTTTTTACCTTCTTTTATCTAAATTCTGTTAGTTTCATTCAAGAAAATGTGATTTTTAAATTAGAATAGCTCAGTTTAAGCTTTCGCACTGCTATAAATGAATTACGCTCGACTTTTCTTTTATAAAAAAAATTAAAAGTTTTTAAAGTTAATCTTCAGCTTTCCACGGCTTTGCTGTAAGCAAGAACATTTCTCTATCCTCACCGGAGGCAATAACTACCGAGAGACATAACTTATAAAGAAGAGTTCACTTTGCAATGTAATTTTTTTGTTTATGAAAGAAAAAGTTGTAATGATTACCGAGTTAATTTAGATTTTGGACGCGTTGTGTCAGTTTTGCTTTTTCGCGTCGCGTAAAGACGGCATTTCTTGGAAAGTCCCGCACGTTGAAAAGACGACTTCTTGGAGGAGTAGTGTCTTTGCCTGTTCCACAACCATATGAATCCCCTTCCTTGGTTTCTTGACCATTTAAGGTAGCATTAACAACGCCAAAAACTGCAACTATGTGCGGTGTAAACTTGCTCCACCGTCGTTAAAGTCCCTCCATCGACGATCATGAAAATTACTAAAATTACTCAGAACTCCGGAAAAAGAACTTTTTTCTACCCTACTTTGGCTCGATAAAAATTGTAGCCTTCTAAAGGATCGCTGTATGTTTAGAAATGGTCAGAAGTCTGCACCTTCCTTACGCAATAAAATTTGAAAAACTTTCTTTTCGCGTGGAGCTGCGCGTAGGTCGCGCGGGCTTTTCAAATCTCGCGCCATTCTAGTAACCAGCTCGCGCGCGGTCAAACAACTGTAGGGAGCCACCTTAAGGAGGGAGGAAAAACTGGAGGACCCGGAGAAAAAACCATCGGAGCAAGGATGAGAACTTAAACAACAAACTCGACCCACATATGATGCCGAGTCCGGGAATCGAACCTGGGACACATTGGTGTGACACGAGCACTCTCACCACTGCGCCATACCATGCACAGGGAAGAAGGATGGAAATAAATTATGTAGTGTAACTGACATGATCAATGGCTGGCCAAACTTTTATTTTTATAGTTATTTAATTAGTAACTTTGCCAGTCTTAGCAGGGTTATCAGAGCAGCTTAATGTGCCAATTAGTGTAGGCCTATAACTGCATTCCCTTTCCTTATAGTTCTGAAGGGTTGTACCACTCACCAGGGACTACATCCCCTACCCTTTTTAGAACAGTGAGTGGGTTCTTTAACATCCCCACCCAATCATTGTGGACCCATGTCTGTATCCCCTCTCCCCCAGGGAAAGGTTGTACCACTCACCAGGGACTACATCCCCTACTCTTTTTAGAACAGTGAGTGGGTTCTTTAACATCCCCACCCAATTACTGTGGACCCATGTCTGTATCCCCTCTCCCCCAGGGAAAGGTTGTACCACTCACCAGGGACTACATCCCCTACTCTTTTTAGAACAGTGAGTGGGTTCTTTAACATCCCCACCCAATCATTGTGGACCCATGTCTGTATCCCCTCTCCCCCAGGGAAAGGTTGTACCACTCACCAGGGACTACATCCCCTACTCTTTTTAGAACAGTGAGTGGGTTCTTTAACATCCCCACCCAATTACTGTGGACCCATGTCTGTATCCCCTCTCCCCCCAGGGAAAGGTTGTACCACTCACCAGGGACTACATCCCCTACCCTTTTTAGAACAGTGAGTGGGTTCTTTAACATCCCCACCCAATCATTGTGGATCCATGTCTGTATCCCCTCTCCCCCCAGGGAAAGGTTGTACCACTCATCAGGGACTACACCCCCTACTCTTTTTAGAACAGTGAGTGGGTTCTTTAACATCCCCACCCAATTACTGTGGATCCATGTCTGTATCCCCTCTCCCCCCAGGGAAAGGTTGTACCACTCATCAGGGACCACACCCCCTACTCTTTTTAGAACAGTGAGTGGGTTCTTTAACATCCCCACTCAATTACTGTGGACCCATGTCTGTATCCCCTCTCCCCCCAGGGAAAGGTTGTACCACTCATCAGGGACTACACCCCCTACTCTTTTTAGAACAGTGAGTGGGTTCTTTAACATCCCCACCCAATTACTGTGGACCAAAGTCTTTATACCCTCCCCCCCCCCCCCCCCAGGGAAAGGTTGTACCACTCACCAAGGACTAGGTCTCCCTTCTCTTTTTAGAACAGTGAGTGGGTTCCTTAACATCCCCTCCATTAACTGTATTATAAGAAGGAGACAAGACCAATGGCTTAACGTCACTACCCAATGACCCAATCATCTAAATTGAGAGAAGGTGTTGAGCACCACCAGCATGATCTTACCAGTTATTTTAAGACTCTGGTTGGTGGTCCAACCAGAATTCAAATCTGTGACCTCCCACTCTTCTGACTGAGCTAACCAGGCGGCAGTACATTGTAGCTGAATACGTTGAATAGAACATGTCTGGCTCTAAGATTTTTAATAGTTTTAATACAAATTCTAGCTTGAGGAGTAGCTATCTAACAAACTAACCTTTCACAAGGAGTTTTCCTTCTTCACCAATGCATGATATTGATGATGGAGAATCAAGCTTTTCTTTAGAAGTAGCAGAGCCCTGTCAAGAAGATCATACCAGAAATTAAAATCAATGCTAGCTATAGCCATTTAAGTCCTAAAATCAACATAAATGTTGTGGTTTAATTTTGATTTTTTTTTTCGTAGGAAAATTTTCAAACCAGTTTAATTTTTATTTCTCACACATCACTGGAAACCTGATGCCAAGCTGACCAGTGCAGCTTGAACTTTATTATAAACTTAAAAACAAACTGTCAAAAAAGGGGCATTGTCACGCAGATTTTGCTGTGTTTTGGTCAAAATACACTAAATATATGACAAAATACCTTTGCTCAAACATAAAATTGTTCTTAGAACACCAAGAAGATAATATCATTGCAAGTGATTTCTTCAAGGAAGAACAAACCATAATAAGTTTTCTGTGATTTTTCCACGACTCTTGGGAGGAACTTGAAAAAATTGGCCAATTTTTTCAAGTTGCAATCCATTTTCATCCTGGCCATCCGCAGCCAAAAATAACGAATACTAGTTTCTGTGCACTGATAAGAGTATTTGTCAACAGAACTGAACCATTTTTTGTAGGTTTCCATTGAAACAAATAATGTTTTTTGGCTTTTCAAAGTGATACTAAAAATAGGTGACAGTGTCCCTTTAAGATAACATAATTCTAAAACACAGGGACACTAACAATATGAGGCTGCACATTAAACATTAATTATTACACAGCATGTAAAACTAAAAACCTAGGGTGGGTGGGTGAAAAGGTCAGTTATGACAGATACAACAAAAACAACTGCCCACCTTTCAAGTCACATGACCTATACCCAGGCCCCAGTGCTGTGTGAGCAAACATTTGGGGATATACTTCATGGTGGGTTTTAATTTATGCACATCAAAGAATCCGGCACTTATTTAGGGCTAAAAACTCATTTTAAAATGGTTAGCTTTTATTTACTGTTATGGATATCACTACCCATAACAGTAAATAAAAGCTAACCATTTTAAAATGAGTTTTTAGGATCCCTATATTATAGGATCCCTATATGGTGTGTTAGCATGAAGTATAAACCAACATTTGCCTCTTATTTTGTTTCACTCGGCCAGTGGAAAATTATCCTTTCCTTAAGCTTGTTCCAGACTCAAACCGGTTTAAATTTAAAAAAAAAAAAACAGCTATAAAATTCTCTTGTCTGGTCTCCAAGTGTTTCTTGTGCAAATTAAGTTAGGAGAAGTTGTTTAAACATCAATAAATTTATATTTATCTTTGGTGATCATTTCCTTAACATTAAGATTGTGGGGAGGATACAAAGTAGCGGCCAGTGGAAAGAAAATAATTATTGTGAATCTCCCCTCGTTTTTCACACTTCTATGTTCGTGCACCGGTTTAGCTGCTCCAAAAATTTTAATGCCTAGAATAGGCTACAATTCTCATGACCTGCGTAATTGATAATGTTGAGATATTGCAGGGAGAAATTAGCGGCTGGTCACTATAATTACTACAACTTAAAGGGACACTGTCCTGCCAAAATAGCAAAATTTCGCTTAGCTTATTTCCATGTTATATCGCCAAATAATGCCACCAAATATATAAATTAGTTGTATAAAAAGATTCCATAGAGCAAAACAAAAGCAGTCGTTTGGAGATAAAGTGCAGGATTGCAAGGATTAAAGTGGATTACAGTTCATAAAAATTTGATTTAATTGACAGGTGGTGAAGAAATCAAACTTGCCATTCTTGCAAAATTTTGACTTTTCTAACGGTCATCCTGCCTCTTTATTTAATATTTCCTTTCTTCAATCACTTTTGGCAATGGTTTTTCCAATTTTAAGATAATAAAGCAAGCTTAAACACAAAGTTCCAGTATAAAAGGATCCTGGCCTGGCCATTCTCACCTCCAGTTGTCAATCAACCACTGAAGCATAAACAACTGACAACAAACATGCGTCATTACTAACTAAAGACCAATGCTGACACAATTCGGAAAAACTTTCAATTATGAAAGTTATATCAGAAGTATTTATTAACTTCAATCTATTTCTTTTATTGCTTAGGTAAAATCTTGGTTTAATTAGATTTTTTAAGCAAGTTAACCACGTTTTGTGACTGAAAGACGCCTTAATTTGCATTTCACACCTTTGGGGAGGAGCTAAGCTTTTTATACCGGAACTTCGTGTTTAAAGCATTCCTGGCCATAATCATGAAAACATGATATTTCAGCCGGAACAATGTCCCTTTAAAGGGTTAAATGGCATAAAACTTTACAGATGTATATACATGTAATTATCATGTTTGTGACAGTAACCATAAAATTTAATAATATATTAGTTATCTTCAATTAACAAATCTATAATCTTCAATGAATTAATGGTTAAAAGAAAATTATAATGTATGAGACCAGCAAGTCGCTAATATGTACATAAAAGGAATTTAACTTCATTGTTAACAATAAAATAGTAAACAATAACAAAGTAACTGCAAAGTCATGTGCCACATGTATTATAATTAAGCAAAAATATTTTTTTTTTTTAAATTGTGCATTCACTCAACAAACTGAGCAAAGTCAATAATCTGTTTCTCAGACAACTTGGGGTGACGTCAAATATGTACTGCAAAATTGAAATGAAAATATTTTGACAAAACAAGCAGCTACTAACACTGTATTATTGGCTCTTGAAGTACAATATAGGAGAACTAAAACAAATTTAACATTTAAATTGTGGTGCCAATATTCTGAAATTCATGGTTTGTCTCAGTGTGATGATAAATTATGCAAAATTTGTACAGGACGACAAAATAATATTAATTGCATGTATGAAACTTACTTATATTATTTACTTGAGTACAGGTTGCATTCATGGGTAGATAATAATTGTTTTAAATTAATATTTTTGTGTCAAAGCACAATTTTAAGGGTAAAATTCCCAATTATAACAAAATTGAAAATATCTATGGTGTATTATACAAATACTATTAAAATTAGCATCTAGCAAAAAACCTTTGAATGATAGACTCTTTTAAAAGGTGAAAATCATGCCAGTGAATATTAATTTGTACACAAAAAGAATTCACTAACACAGTTCACAATAGTATTTTTAACATAAATATTGAAAGTGTTGTATTTTTGCTCTTGCACTTAAAGACAGACAAACAGTGAAGATTTTCTTAGTATATGACCTGTTCATTTAAGACTACATAAAGAGAGCTATGTAAAGTGACATTTAAAGGAGCACAGTTTGACAAACAGAACTTATCTTACCTTAGCACGTTTCCTTTCATTCATAAACACATAAACGTGGACATTGACAAAGTAGTTGTTTTCAATCTCAACATGAGAACAAGTCTTCATGTTTGCTACTAAAAGCGAAAGACTGCAGCCCTGAAGAGAGGTCTTGAATGTGAACAGAGATTTTCAAGTGAAAATGTCTTCTCAAACATCACAAAGCTTTCAAAAGGGAAAATCTCCACAGGATGTGGGAGAGTCAAAGCAATTACTAGCAAAAAGATTCAGCTGTCTGCTTTTTGAATCGTGACAGAAATACTCATCAAGAATTAAATATTGAAAGCTAATTAACAAACAGATGAATATTTATAATCCATGTACCAAAAAGCCAGCATTTGTACGCATTTCTGGGGTTCTTCTAGAGTGTCTTTTTCAATAGCATACAGTCTAGTGAACCATTCAAGAAAACAGTCTTTGAAATTAATTATTTATAAGAGCAGGATTTGCATGACAAGCATCGAGCAGGTGGCAGCTTTATTGAAATGTAAGAAAGTTTTATTTTTCCATAGTTTGAATTAATTTTGACATTAACTCTTCTTCAATAGCGACTAGCACAATTCAACATCATTAAAAATGTTTAGTTACCCTACAGGCTAACAACTGTAAACAAAAATCACCCAAAATATAACTAGGTTTTGTGCACAAACTCACCAAAATAATATACTTTGTATAAAACAGATTCAGAATATAAAAAACATCTGTTTTCTTTGTTTATAAAAAAGCTTAGCCAGCCTGTATGAAAATTAAGAAGGAAATCAAATATATAATTATATTTTTACCTGATTCTTTATCTGCTTATCTGCATGGGCAAATTTTTATTTTTTTAATTAAAATCCATTAATTAAAATCTTAAGGTGCTTAAACACGAAAATTAATTTTCACCAAAATTTTCACTTAACATATAATATAACATAAAAGAACTACAGGTCTACAGATTTCATTAAATGGTCACACTTAAAGATATATTATCTAACAAAGTTAGGAAAACAATATTTTTATGATATCAACATGGCTGAAGTTTTGATTCCTATAATACCCAGTTAGAAATTAGACTTTGAAATGGAACCCCTAAAACCTAATTTTGAATTTTACAGAAAAACACATTTGCTAAATAAAGAATGGACTTAATCTCAGCTTTTAAAACAGAATAATTGTGAAATTTTGTCACTACAATTCAACACTTTATAATTTGTCAATCGCTGGTTGAGTTGTAAAAAGAAATCCATCTATTGTAGTCTGAGTTTTACAACATTGTAGTACATGAATTAAATAATAATGCTTATTATTTTTATGCAATGAATATGGTTGGCTTTGAGATGGTTATATTAGCTTTCAAATTATTATTGTTATGGCAGGGGGTGGGGGGCAGGCAGGGGAGTTGGTGTCTACCCGCACATCTTAAAATTACATCAAACTAAACCTTGGCAAGAATGGTTAATCCATTTTCAGTACAAAAATACACAATTTGTGAGCACGAGAAAGAAAAGCCAAAGGTTCCTTAGGAGGTTTAGAACATCCTTGCCCCTACAGCAGAGCCCTTCAGCTGCTGACAAACCAGTTACCTTTACAAGTGATTAGGTTGCTATTTGCTCTTTGGCTTTTGAAAAACATTACAAAATAATGCAAACTTTCTTCCTCCTTCTCCCACAAAATAATGCCACTTTGTTCTCTTTTCCACCCCCTATTTCTTAGTCTCCACCCCTTTTCTTTTACCCCTCCCCCCCCCCCCCCCCCCCGACCCAGTTGATTCACCCACTAGTCTAATAACAAGGGTTATATTATAATAATATTATTACCATACTCACCGCATCTGAGCTGAGCCGTTCCCTTGATGTGGCATCTGCAGTCAGAGGGATGTTAGTGATGGTTTTACAAATCACTTCCTTGACTTTCTCCTGCACTTCAGCTCCATCTACCTCACTGTCCTGAAATGTAAATCACAGATTAAACAGTCAGTCGTCATACTTGGAGAATCACA
>JAJLRJ010000010.1:6592580-6735080 GCA_024195265.1 Dendrophyllia cribrosa | reverse complement strand
AGATACGAAATTTCTCTTCTCGTGTTAAAAAATATTTCTCTCGTTCACTGCGCTCACTCGTGAAATATTTTTCAACACTCGAAGAGAAATTTCGTATCTTCGCGCGGCCATGTAATATCCTCTATTTATTTAGTTACAGAAATGGCTCTACTGTACACGTGCAGTAAATTATGCGCATAAATGCAGAAAATTTCCTTGAAAGCTTTCCATCTATGTTGAGGCACTATGATTACCAATACTTATGCTGGTAATACTGATGATGATAATAATAATTATAATAATAATAATAATAAATTAAATGTAATTAAATTAATATTTAAATATCAAAGTCATGCCAATTTATTCATTTTTGTTCCACGCATTTTCTAATGTACAAATGAGGGCTATAAACATTTTATGAGGAGGGAAAACATAATTATTTACTGACAATATATATTTTAATATATTTTATAGGTTAATTAGCTTATTAATATTTTTGTTTATGTGTTGATCAGTACATGAATAAGATACACGCATGTAAAGTTGTACGAATTATATGACTTACAAACCAGCACTTTTATTTGGCAATTACCAGTAAGTCATCTGACAACTCTGGTGACTGCCGCACAAATTTACAAAATACGGAGCAATTTCCAGCCAGTGAGACTTCTCATTTCAATATATGTGTCATTTATAAAAATGAATGTACAGTAAGTCAAAACTAAGTGAATATTCCGAGCACAGGTGCAGATACACATAAGCCTCCAGGCAAGAACATCCTGAAAGACTTAACCATTTAAGCTCCAATAGTGACCAACATCAAATTTCTCCTTGAAAGATCAATGCTTTATCCATCAGAGAGGTAATAAGAATTAAAGATATGATCACTCAATATGAATTCTCTTTATATTTTAACAACTTAATCTCTGTACTCCTGCTATAAGAAACATATGGGGACAAGAAAGGAGAACATTACTATTTTGATAGTGGAAAGGGTTTGTTCTGAAGCAAAAAAAAAATAACTTGAAAATAATTACAAAAAAAAACATAATTGATTAGAATAATATTTTACCTTCAGTAGAAGTATTTCAGTTTCATTTTGTGTTTGGAGATCGAAGGAGGGATTTGGGGAGGGGGGGGGGGGGGATGGTGAGCCTTGTGGCTACTCGCATGTCTTGAAGTTACATCAAACTAAACCTTAACAACAATAATTCTATTTTCAGTGCAAAAATGCACAATTTGTGAGTGAGAAAAGCCCAGAGACCCTGAGGTGATTTAGGGCATTCTTGCCCAGAGCAGAGCCCTTCTATTCAGTTACCTTTGCAAGGCATTTGGTTGCCATGGTAATCTGTGGAACACCAATAAACTGCACAGAAACTTCAAGCCTGGATGGAGCAGTGCTCAACTTAAGGGCTACCTTGAAACACAATACAAAAATTTCATTAATTTGATCAAAAGCTAACAAATTAAACCAGGTCTGTTCAGTTCGTTTTGGCAACAGTTCGCTGTTTCAAAAATTTGTTCTTACAAAACTTAGAAGAAATGAAAGTTCAATTCTGTGAATTTTCAAAATACTTCAGGAATTTTCATGGCAATATCGTCGAAATATTGTGCTGAATGACCCGAAATATCACTCGAAATTTCGCCGACATTTTATGGAAATTTCATGAGAAAAATAAATGTAATTCGTCAAAATTCGCTCTCATTTCTTTTGCATAGTACAGTAGGCTAAGAGGCCCTGATACACTAAAACAGGCAGTTAAAATAATTGATTACTAGTGTAAGGAGCTACGTGATATTGGGGCAAAAGAAAGAAACTTGTTAAGTTAAACTATGTTGTACATGTACTGTACATGTATGTACTACTTTATGACACCTATGAGAAGAACTTGTATGTTGATCTTGGTGAATACAGAGATTCCAACCCCTGGAGATCCGAAATCTGCAGACTTTTTCTAACTACCTGTACCACCCACCCACCAACCCACCAATCCTCCCCCCCCCCCCCCCCCCTGAATTTCCTGTATGAAAACTTTAGCCCCCACCCCACCCCCTGGAGGTGATGTGGTGTAGTGGTTAGCACAATGGACTCCAAAACCAAGGGTTGGTGGTTCAAGCTTAGTCTCTGCTGTAATGTTGTGTCCTTAGACAAGAAACTTTGCTCCACATTGTCTCCCTCCACCCAGGTGTATAAATGGGTACTAGCGGCAAAATCCTGGGGGTAACCCTGTGATGGACTAGCATCCCATCCAGGGGGGAGTAAAGGCACACAAGCCACCTGTGATCTTACCCTCTTTAGCATGTCAGCAAATATCAGCCAGGGAATTACTGAATGATAAAAGAAAACCAGTCCATACACTACAGTAAAATCTGCAGGTAATTGTTCAACAAAGTGTTTAACATAAATCAGTATAATGCTTTAAATACCTCTCCAGTCAGTTTGACCACCTTTGTTTCCAAATGTGCAGTTTTAGGTCCCTTATCAGTTTGTTGAAGAACGCGAACCAGGAAACCAACATCAGACGACTCCACATGAAATGTGATACACTAGAGTATTAAGTAATGATCGGCATAAGAAGGACAGTGCTGAACGGCAATGTACGATGGAATGTCAACTATTTTCATTGTTACAACTAGTGATCTCATTGGCCTAGACTAAAAAACTGCTAAAAAGTTAAGGTTCAAGGTGCATTAAGTCTAATTTTTTTAAGGTTTCAAGTATTTTGAGACCCAATCGCACAACATGCAATTTTTAAAAGATATTGTATTTGGGGAACTTCATCAAAGAAGCAAAATTAGTAGCTATTGTCTTCTGCTATTCTGATTGGTTAAGCACGAACAATTCCTAAAATTTATTTGACGCAAATGGATTTTCTGTATTTTTATAATGAAATATAATTATGAACCATCAGCCCCTCCTCTATTCTTGAAATCAAAGATATTCTATGTGGGAAAGAGCCAATGCGGCAGAACAATGAAGTTTACTATAGTTCTTGTGTTAAGCATTACTTAAAACAATGCACACTGTTTTAGGGATATAGTTATTAATAAGTAATGTTTATAAAGACATGATTGCAGATGAACCTTGACTAATGTCCCGACTGTACAACAGCCATGATAATTCATTCTCTCAACTTCTTATTCATTTACTCAATTCCTCTAATAAAAAAAGTCCCTAAACAGTCATCTGCCATCACTCTACAAGAACTGTTAAAACCTGTCCAGTTCTGGCTCTTGAAAAGATGCAGACCAGTTATTTTTTACCCCACTTGCATACTCGATGAAACACTCTTTTACAGTCAAACCGGATGTTCCCTTGTGCGCATATTACAACTTTGCCACGCAATGTTGGTAATTTGATCGTCAGGTTGTTCGAGCAAGTTGCAAATGCTTTGGGAAGATTCCCCGCCAAATTCCTTGCCGCAGTTCCTCGTGTCATGTTTTCTGAAGGTTCTCTTGTGTTAATGATTCTCCTGGACGAACGGAAAGTTTCTTCCAAGTGAATTGTAAATCTTTCTTCAAAATATCACCGACCGTTGAGTGAGAGGGAAGAGTTTAATACTGCTGTACAAACGCCATTTTCAATATGGGCTTGCTGAATTTCCTGGTTTAAATGTCTCGCAATATTCAACAAATTCTAAAACATGTGGAGTAGAAACGGACCGTTCTTTTCCGACAGGTGTACCTGGAACGGCGTAGCCAATTTGCAGAAATCGATGGACTATATTTCAAACAGTTTAATTTGCGAAAGACGTAATCTTGTGCTTATTTCCTGTTGTTTATAACCAGATGACCATAAAGCAATCACTTGCTCTCTCTTCGGCAACGATATCATGTCACTTCGATGTAAAAATAAAGCCATGAAATCCACCCAGAAAAGTCAACTTGTCGAATCTTCTGCGAAAACAAATAAAAGCAACTCTGCCGAACGAACTTCCCGAAACGTTTGCAACTTGCTCGAGCAACTTGACAATCAAATTACCAACATTGCGTGACAAAGTTGCAAAGTCGCGCGCAAGGGAACATCCAGTTTGACTGTAAGTGTCTGATACAGCTTCTCAAAGTCATCTTAAACATAGGGAAAACGAAGGGATAAAATCACCCAAACTTATCCTAATAATTAGCATAAATTATTAAGATCTGGTTTCCAAACCACCATCACACCGATGGTTTTCTTTGTTCAAACTTGGTGAATTGTTAACCCTGTAAGCCCTAAGAGTGATCAGCATCAAATTTCTCCTTGTAATATCAATGCCTTATCAATCAAAAAGGTCATGAGAATTAAGGACATTATCACACAAGATGAATTCTCTTGAAGGGGTATAGAATGGTAAATTCGAGACTTTGCGAGACTGCGAAACCCTTGTTTAAAAATTCGAGACCGAGACTTTAGCGTTTCTATCAAATCCGAGCCCGAGACTTTACCTCTAAACAATCCGAGCCCGAGACTGGAAAATGTCGAGCCGATAGTACACTAAAACAGATTAAAACATGACTGAAATCTCCAACGGAAGCTGAGATTTACAAGAAAAATTTACGAGACTCCGAGATCCAAATTATCAAAATTCGAGACTTCGAGACTTCGAAAATTATACCGAGCCCGAGATTCCGAGACTCCAATTTCAAATGCCAAGAATTCGAGACTCAGTGAATATTTTGCGAGATGCGTAATTTCCGATAGACCATTCTATACCCCTTCTTGATATCCAAACAATTTCTCCCTACTACTTCTATAGGAAATGTATAGGACTAGAAATGAGAATTTAAATTTTGATATTACGGCTTAAAGGGTTAATAATTTTGAAAAAGGTAAATTCAAGACACAGTGAGACTAGCATTTTTCTCGGCGAGCCAGAGATATTTTTGTTATATTGAAAATGTGCCACTGAGGCTTCAAGATGGTTTCATGAAAAAGTTAAGACTTCAAGATGTACAAGAGAACCTCAGAAATTTGATTTAAATTTTGGGAGACCCATATTTTTTGAAAGACTATTCACCGACCCTAAAGAGGTTTGAATGTATATTACATTATACAAAGTTAATGGAAGTTACAGCATTTTACCTGCATGTTTCCGCTAACACACAAACAATAAACACTCGTCAGTTTGGGAGGAAGACAACCTGGGCTGAGACTTTCTATTACAATCCTCTGATCTTTCTGCAACATAAAAGAAAAACAAACACAAATAAATTCAACCAGCACTATCAAACATACATGTACAGTTGAATCTCCTTAAGTGACAACCCAAAATGCAAAGCCATGTGGTTGCTTACGGGAGGTGGTCGCTTGTGGAACGTGGTCGCTTACCGGAGGTGGTCACTTACAAGAGGTCAGACAACAGGAGGTCTTAACTTTGAATCATATGAACCTACAGTATATAACAATAATTTCAATGGCACAAAGCATCTACAATGTATCAGTGCAAAATATTTTATCATATTGACCAAAGGACAAAAATTTGTGTCTGCAGTGACATTGAAATATGGGCAAGTGGTCTCTTACCAGAGGTTAAAAACGATAGAAAAATTCAAATTAACAGAATTGATAGTGGTCGCGGTCGAATAGACTGTACAAAAGGTTTGGACTATATAGTGATTTGACTGGAAGAAATTTGGTATTTTGGAAAAGTGGTCACTAACAAGAGGTGGTCGCTTACAAGAGGTGCTTGCTTACAAGAGAGGTGCTCGCTTACAAGAGAGGTGCTCGCTTACAAGAGGTGCTCGCTTACAAGAGGTGGTCGCTTACAAGAGGTGGTCGCTTACAAGAGGTGGTCGCTTAAAAGAGGTGGTCGCTTACAAGAGGTGGTCGCTTATAAGAGGTGGCCACTTACGAGAGGTTTGGACTATAGTGATTTGACTGGAAGAAATTTGGTATTTTGGAAAAGTGGTCACTAACAAGAGGTGGTCGCTTACAAGAGGTGCTTGCTTACAAGAGAGGTGCTCGCTTACAAGAGAGGTGCTCGCTTACAAGAGGTGGTCGCTTACAAGAGGTGGTCGCTTACAAGAGGTGGTCGCTTAAAAGAGGTGGTCGCTTACAAGAGGTGGTCGCTTACAAGAGGTGGTCACTTACTAGAGGTGGTCACTTACAAGAGGTGGTCGCTTACAAGAGGTGGTCGCTTACAAGAGGTGGTTGCACATGGAGGCTGCACTGTATGTCTTTGTTATCAAATTGAGCACTGATTGGTCACAAAACTTTCCACATTTGTCATAATGTCAGTATAATGTACATGAAATTAACAATAACACTGAAGTGGAGTAAAATATCAACCTCATTCTTCACCAACACTGAGGAGAATGATAATTATTGTTTTACTAGTCATACCACACCAGTGGATCACTAGTTGAATAGTAACTATATTTCTGACAAAATGGGTAAAGCTTGTGTATGCCACAACAATGCCTGGAGGTGAATAGGTGGTTTGCAACCAATCTCTAGAGACATAGATAACAATAGTGAAACGAACAAATGCTGGTGGACGAACAAAAGGAGCTAATGAGAGAACTATTGTTTATGTCCACCAGCATGGCGGTGATGACATAACATGAAAACCACCTATAGCAAATACTAGTCCAAGTTTGAGTAGCCAATCATGTTTGTACTGCATTTTCTATTCATCTGTTATATGTAGGTACCTATTGTTACTCTGGCAGCTGTAAGTTCTACAAAAGAATTTCAATATTTTTAGCAGTCATTAGTACAGCTCTCTAGACAAAACAAACACTTGCTATTGAAATTGATCATACAATCCAAGATTTCTTAATTAGCATATTAAATTTCTGTATCTATGAAAATGTTCCCGATATACAGCCAATGTGCACATTATATTTTTTATTTTGTGTGTTATCCTTAAGATTGTTTTTAATAAGAAATATAAAAAAATATTACACAGATTAGGTTTTGGTGTTGATGGTGCTTTTTAGTTCAGTGACACACGATTCAAATGTTGCCTGCGAACCAATAAAAGCAAAAAGGTCTTGCAGCATAGAAGGTCAAGTACTGAAGGGTTGGCGAAAAACAATATCAAAATAAATATAGACATCACATGAATCTGCGGTTCTGACGACCTGAAAAGCTAGCGGAAAAAATACACAATGAGATAAGAAATTACCTTTTTGTCTTTTTGAAGTTGTTTATTTAGAGCACGTAGCCACAACTTGACAATGTGCGGCGTGCGGTCTTTGTCTTCGTTGCTTTGAGCGTGAAGATAGAACCAAGCTAGCGTTGAATTTATCCATTCGCATGATTCGATTGTCACGGCGCGATCATCTTTGGTAAACGTTCTGCTTTTGCTTTTTTCATTGGCCTTGTCGCCGTTTTTCCTGGGTCGTTGAAGAAACAGAACGACTAAAAACAAAAGTAAAAGATGAACGATGCCCACGTAAACCTTCACTGGAAACGACAAGTCTTGAACAACTTCTTGAGCTGACATAATGGTCAAGGTAGATTCCACGATCGTGCTTTAAATCTTTTGAGATCAAAAAGTAAAGTCACAAAGGTAACCCAACACGCTAGTTAAAAGCCATGGAAATTCTTGTTTAATCCTGACAACCGGTGAGAACGCGTGTCGGGTCGCGAAGATGATCGGTTAGCTTGGCGGGAATTGAAGATGGCAGGGTGAAGATGGTGGAATTTGATATGTTCCCGAGTCACTTTCTGTTTCGTGTCCGAACTTCAGTCGCTTACAGCCTGCGAGGCACGAACTATTTAAATCTTTGCACCCTTTTGATTCAGTAACTTTTTGATTCACATGCTAATATGCCTGCTTCATGAATATTTTAGAATGGTTATACACACGTTCAGTGAGCTTAAAACGTCTAGCCTTCCTTGCATGCATGATCTTTGCTCGTCCTTTGATCGATCCTCGCTGCAGAAGCCTTTTTAACCTTTCCGGTTTCAGCAGATTGCACGGTAGGCTTGTTCCACTGTCTATATTTCCTCGCTAACGCACAATTCTGTCCTAAATTTCACTTTTCCAAAGAAGTGAAAACGCAAGCAAATCGACAAGCAGCAAATCACTGTTTGTGAAAAGTGAGGGAAACTGGACACCACTAATTACCAAATTGGCGTGGACTGCCGCATGGACTCGCAGGAAATATTTGCGACATTATTTACGCGTTTGATCATCTTTCTTTATCATCATCATCTTTATTAAAAAAAAACACGGGATCACTTTCATTTAAAAATGCTCTTCCAGTCAGCCGTGGACTACTACATACAATAATTATAAAAACGTTTAAAAATTACCTTATACATTATAATCACAAACTAACCAATAAACCAATAAAAATTTATTTAAATATTTAACAACTATTCACCGAAGTGGAGGTGGGTAGTGGTGGATATTTACCGAGCCGCGAGTGGTAAATATCCACCACTACCCACCTACACTGAGGTGATTAGTTGTTTTAGTATATACTGAAACAGTGAGATAATATAACGAAAATGATGCTTTTTAAACCTATATCTAACCTTATATAATAAATTCAATCTTATTTAACTCTACCTATTACAACAGTTTACTAAAACGTTTTCCTCGATTGCAGCAAAAACAAAATTAGTTACTAAGTCGCTTTATATGTATAAAAGGAGAGATAAAACAAGTTCAGCAAATTAAAAATCACCAGATATCGACATATTTTATTTATACTTAGTGAAACCTCGGATATGTTTGTTT
Source organism: Dendrophyllia cribrosa (assembly GCA_024195265.1). Lineage (NCBI taxonomy): Eukaryota > Metazoa > Cnidaria > Anthozoa > Scleractinia > Dendrophylliidae > Dendrophyllia > Dendrophyllia cribrosa. The sequence goes on along the minus strand of JAJLRJ010000010.1, from coordinate 6,726,426 downwards.
GTTTGTTTTAAATTATTTGCTTGAAGGGTTTTGTAGATTTGCAAAACAATTTTAAAACTGAATTGAGAGCGAATGCCCGTAGAAAGATGATAGTTAACCTTATCCTTGCTATTTGTAACTTTTTTCGAATTTATGTGACTTTACATTTTCGGATTTCCGGGATTAAACAAAAACGCGGCCATAAAACAACATAAAATAGAATGCAAGCGTCATTTTAAGCGCTATTCCGATTAATCGCTACTTTTCTGCATTTTCTATTTTAATAATTCCTATTTCTATGTTTGTATAGTCAGTTTAGTGCAAGTGTATACGTTTGTAATAGATTTTTACATACGATTGTAATTTAGTATTTTAACAGGGCTCTACTTAAACTTGCTCAGCTAAATACATGTCCCCGTATAAATATTGATTAAATTAAAAATAAATAAATAAACTCGCGGTGATGTTCAGCTATCGCACTATGCCAAACAAAATGCACGCAGTGTTGAAGTCTTAATTTGGGAATACGATATTGAAAGGCTATTAAAAACAGGAATAGCCAATTTGGCTGATGTACATCAGTCAAACCTCTCTTTTCGCAGGGGCATAGCCAGGGGAGGGTTCCAGGGGTTCCGGAACCCCTCCTTTTTGGTTCTGACCATAGCATATTTTCAAGAGAACAAGAGAAAAACATGAATGGAAACCCTTTTTCACCCGGATCAGATCTTCGCTTCTTAAGAAAAGAAAAATAAGTTAAAAAGGCATCGCATGTTATATTGGGGGTCCTGTGGTTTATGATTAAAGGATGCGTAATACAGGTCTCCTGTGTATGCGAGCCTGCGATGTGGGATTCAGCGCCTTTGTCTAGTTTCTCGAGAGGGAAACCCTGTGCACTATACAGATGACTTTCCATCAGTCCAGCTTGCCGATGTAGAAATCGTCCGTTGGCGGCACAAATGGCTAAGTGCGCCAGCGGATCAAGAACCACCCAGCAGTGCAGTTCAGGCTTTAATTTGGCAGAATATGACCGTGAATTCTATCCAAATGTACACGGGTTGCTGCAAATTTTATGTACGTTGCCAATTACATCACGGCAGAATGTGAGCGATCTTTCAGTACATTGCGCCGGCTAAAGACATACTTGAAGGCGACCATGACCAGCGAGTGAGAGTCTGGATTTGCCCTAATGAACATACATTACAGTAGGCAAATGACTGCAAAAATCGATATCTTTGCACGGAAGCATCCGCGGCACCTTCTAGGCACCATCCTAGCTGAGTGAACGGCAAATCTGTCAGAAAGCCGCCTTATTTCATGTCAAACTGCCTTCAAACTGCACGAGATGCAGTCTCAGACAACCTAATTTTTCAAAATTTCCCAGGTGTGGGGGGGGGGGGGGGGGGGGATGCCCAACCTCGTTCCCAGGGCTTTTCCCTTCGACAGAAGGGCGGGCGGGAAAAGGCCCTGGCATCGGCTGGTCACGTGGTGTTCTTAAATAATAATTATAACACTAATGTATGCATTCCTGTGGTTAATCCTGCATTTTTATTGGTTGATGGAATTTGCTCAAAAATTACATTAGCATTGCGATTTCTAATTTCGACATACAAACATTGCCATTGTGGCTCATAAAATCAAGTATTTCAAGTAATTGTATGTAATATGGGGGTGGCAGGTCTGCACGACACTTACCTCATGTTTTTAATGCCATTTGCTCCTTCTATGTGTTTTGAACGGGTATTCTACATTTAGCCGTTTGTTAAGGAGGATTTCAGTGACTGTAAAGTGTAGACTGAATTTTAAAACCTTTCAAAAGCCGCGTGCAACGGACTAGAGGTCAAGTCTGTCGGTTGTATAGTTTTCCGTGGTGTCGCGCTTGTAGATTTTGACCTCATTTTAGCGTCCTTTTTTGCCTGGCTGTTGTGTGATGTTTTCGCCATTAGTATTGGCATGTAGATTTTTATGTAGGAAAGGTTTGAATTTCTCTAACTTTTCTCTCTGAAATACCGGACATGACAGGATCTGAAATGATCTGTTGGCCGTGAATGTCTTTCCTGCTATTTATGTCACGCTGGGCCCAGCTATTTTTAATAATTTTCATGATGCAAGCTTTATAGCAGAGAGAGTTGTAGCTTAATAAGCTATTCAACTTGTAGAGAGTTGAAGTTTGTCTCAGTCAAGGCTGTAATTTTAGCTTCCTTTCGCTACACTTTTATATAGCTGCGTGGAGCTCGCTGCCGGTTTATTAAAACCTCCGTTGTCAATTTTGACAACCTGGAGAGTGCTTGGTTTACGCCACAATTTCATTCAGGCAAGACCATGGTTTCGGTTCTCCTCTCGAACCTCATCAGTTGTCGGGTTTGTATTTGCTAGTTGCTACCTTCTTAGCAACGCATATTTTTGTTGAGAACGGTCAAACCATTCCGCTGCTCGTACCTGCTCGACATAATTTTCAAACATGTATTTATACCCTTGGTGGGGATCGAATTTCCTAAGCGTGTATTTCTTTGGAAGGCATTATTTCAAAATTTTAGCTCTTTCTTCTCTTGGCTGAATTGAGGATATTTCTAAATGTGAGCGCTTTCGTTTCCTGCACATTCCTTCTTAAGTTCGGAATGGATCAGGCTATTAGATCAGTGCGCAAGAGTATAACTACATGTTTGAAAATTATGTCGAGCAGAATGGTTTAACCGTTCTCAACAAATATATGCGTTGTTAAAAAGGTAGCAACTAGCAAATACAAACCCGGCAACTGATGAGGTTCGAGAGGAGAACCGAAACCATGGTCTTGCCTGAACGAAATGTCGGAGAAATAGTGGCGTAAACAAAGCACTCGCCAGACAGACTGTCAAAATTGACAACGGAGCGAGCTCCACGCAGCTATATAAGACATATAAACGCGTAGCAAAAGGAAGCTAAAATTACAGCCTTGACTGAGGTAAACTTCATCTCTCTACAAGTTGAATAGCTTATTAAGCTACAACTCTCTCTGCTATAAAGCTTGGATCATGAAAATTAAAATCCTGCAAAGACAAATCTAAAATCAAGCTGGGCTCAGCGTGACATAAATAGCAGGAAAAACATTCACGGCCAACAGATCATTTCAGATCCTGTCATGTCCGGTATTTCAGTGAGAAAAGTTGGAGAAATTCAAACCTTTCCTACATAAAAATCTACATGCCAATAGTATTAAATGGCGAAAACAACACAACAACCGCCAGGCAAAAGATGAAGGACGCTGAAATGAGGTCAAAATCTACAAGCGCGACACCACGGGAAACTACAACCGACAGACTTGACCTCTAGTCCGTTGCACGCGGCTTTTGAAAGGTTTTAAAATTCAGTCTACACTCTACAGTCACTAAAATCCTCCTTAACAAACGGCTAAATGTAGAATACCCGTTCAAAACATATAGAAGGAGCAAATGACATTAAAAACATGAGGTAAGAGTCGTGCAGGCCTGCCACCTCCATATTACACTCTCGTAACTCCCATCTTGCTTTTGATTATGCAGCTTCGATTTCACCTCTAATTTATTACACCCAGGTTTTTCGGGTGTCCGATGGGCACGTGACCAGCCGATGCCAGGGCCTTTTCCCGCCGCCACTCTCTCGAAGGGAAAAGCCCTGGGAACGAGGTTGGGGGATGCCCCCGGACCCTCATGTGATATATGTCTTGACTCAAACTTTCCCTAATTGAGGGTTTCGTGTTCTCTGTGTGAGTCTTAATCTATAAAAGCGCTCACTGAGTAGAAAAATCCAACCTAAAAGTACAACTTTGGACGCCATTTGTTCAATTTCTAAAACGTGGCGTCCGCGCAGATACACGCGCGTGTCACGCGCGATCGCGCAACTTTTTACTAATAATAGCCCTAATAATATTGGACGGCAAAAAGGTCTCCGTCCCCGATTATGGCTCCTGGTTGATTGATTGCTGTCATTGTTTATTCATAAAAAAGTATCGCGTGACATTTCCCAGACGAACGACGTCATCCGTCCATCAAAACCGCGCCTTTGAAAAGAATTCCCCTTCGCGTCTGTTAATTATTCCTTTTTCACATTTAGTGAGCTATATACTCTGGTGAGCTACAAATCTACCAACGTGCATTAAATCGTTCTACATTTTTTCTTCTTAAAACTTTTGCCCGAAGATACAGGTATGTTTATAGATTCTAAATTGTTAGATTTTTAAAACGTAAAGGACGAACTAACTCAGAAGCAGCGTTTGTATAGATGATCAATATCGTATGTCGCAATCATTCCTTCGTCGAGTATGCATCTGATCTATGAAGTCCAGCCAATAGAGTAATATTGTGACTGCAACACTCGCATATATAGTCAGTTATGTTTCAAGGCTGTGATCGAATCAACATCTTACGACATTCAAAGTGTTGTGTTAGTCAGTTTGTTATTAAGTGCGTGTAGGTGAGAAATGCATCCAAGATCTGCACTGAGATCAAGTTGCGACATCAATGATTTATAGATCATAATTTATCAGAGCGCGTCTCCACTCTGCTTTCTATATCTGCTACAAGCTGTAACAGTCTTCAAAGATGAAATTCAATGTTTCGCTTTACACTTATTTATAACTAGCTTACTTACAGGCTGTCGGTATTTCATGACATCAAGAGCCTCGAGAAGCTGCTATGATACAATACGCTGTAGATAGGGAAGTTCTTGAGTGTACATTCTTCGGTTGCATGATTTAACGGATGCATTAAAATGGTGTTTTACACTCTTCATCTACATCTACAAATTTAATCTATAACAATTTCCCATTACATTGATGTGGTCAGCTCAAGCTCACAGCATTTACATGGTAAATAGCAAGTAGAATTGGATTAATATTAACAATACACATAATAAATCATCTAATATACTTTTGTTGCAACAAATTATTTCGTTTATTTGCAAATTAAACCTTTTTTTGACACCAGTACTGCTCTGATGAGTCGAACAGTAAATTTATCGACTGTTTAATTTCATCGACTTAAACTCGTGGTTTCAGCATAAACGCTTACGTAAAATGATATCATATCGACAGTCTCTTAATGAACTTGCGGTTTTATCTGACCACGGAGCCGGAGCGTCGATAAAAGTTCATGTCCTTTAATAAATTCTTCCTGTTTATAAAGTTTTTGAGAATTAACGAAAGCAAAATTAAATCCAACTGCTCTAATTATATTTATTCTGTTAAATTAGCGTGACTTTTATGTTAGGCACCTCATTGCTGAACTGCCCAAAGCTGTAAATTTCAATTCTGTCAGAATTTCGTTCACTTCAGTCGCCATCCGAGTTACGTTTGACATTTTTATGGAACAAGAACATTAACATTCTTCTGTTACCTTACTATACAAATACAAAATCTACCAACGTGTACTAAATCGCTTTACATTTTTTCTTCTTAAAACATCTGCCCAAAGATACAGGTATGTTTATAGATTCTAAATTGTTAGATTTTTAAAACGTAAAGGACGAACTGATCATATATAAACGCTGCTAATGAGTTAATGTCGTATGTCGCAATCATTCCTTCGTTGTGTGACATAAATGTGACTGCAACACTCGCATTAGCCTGCGAATACAGCCGCCTCTCATCGCTCCCGGCCTCTAGGGGAATTCGCGCTCTCTCGTCAGTTATGTTTCGTGGCTGTAATGAAATCAACTTCTTACGATATTCAAAGTGTTAAGTCTTGTGAGGTTAGAAATGCATCCAAGATTTGCACTGAGATCAAGCTGCGACATCAATGATTTATAGATCATATCAGAGCGCGTCATTGCTCTGTTTTCTATATCCGCAACGAGCTGTAACAGTTTTCAAAGACTTTTTAAATTCAATGTTTTCGCTTTACACTTATTTATAACTTGCTTACAGGCTGTCGGTATTTTATTTTACGCAGTGGTTATTCGTACGGCACCCGTACGCGCGCAGACTTCGATTTGCTATTCGTACGGGAGTCCAAAACTTTCGACAATTTTCGATGTTATTCTTCACTTCGTATAGCTAAACGAACATTTAATATTGTGGACCAACAAAAGTGAAGAATAACATCGAAAACTGACGAAAGTTTTGGACTCCCTCGAGACTCCCGTACGAATAGCCTGAATAGCAAATCGAAGTTGGCTGTACGGGAGTATTCTTTGACGCGAAAAATTTGTAAGTGTCAGGAAATGAGTCGCTCGCCTAGTATACAGAGACTCGGCGAAATCAACATCGCTTACGAGAAGCGCTTCGTAAAACTAAACGAACATTTAATATTGTGGACCAACAAAAGTGAAGAATAACAACGAAAATGGTCGAAAGTTTTGGACTCCCGTATGAATAGCAAATCGAAGTCCGTGACCATGCGAACGGGTGCCGTACGAATAGCCCAGGGGGAATAGCCAAGTCACGCTGTCACGCTAACATTTATTTCCCGAGTGGGGACTGGGACCAAACAGTTTGAGGTGAGAAATCGGCGAGAAACAGATTTTGCGATTCTTGTTGTTTCTAAGTTGCTCTGAAGTTCACAAGACAATTAACTAAACTTTCAGATGTGTACTGAGTTTCTCAGCTAATAAGTAAATTGTATTTTAAAGGTTTATCCAGCTTGCATTGTAGCAGTGGAAGGAATCAACATCACTGAGTAAGTTTATATCAGCTTTGTGTTTTGACTATAATCATCTCCTTACATACTGCAGTATCAAACCTTATGTATTTATGTTAACATTAAATATCACAGAAGTCAGAGTCCAGAAGGTTGCTGAATGAAAAATATAAAGCACATCTGACTTTCAATTCCTGGACATTCCTTGTTGCATAACTCAGATAATTCTTCATTTAATTCAATTTCGATTCTTAATATTTTTTTAGTCTTCCTTTCTAAATTATGTGATTGTTAGAGCCACAATAACACGTTTGGCTGTGTTTAGAGATAAACAAATTACAGAGCTCTGCCTTCGCACTTTACAATGTTTTGTACAAGTTCTAATAGTTGAGCGGCTAACCGGAATGCAGAATCTGTGAAAGACAAAGATGTAAATATTGGAAAGACAACATGGAACTTGTATAAAACTTTGTCATTAGTGCCTTAGTTTGGTACACAACTCTGCAAATTAAATAAAAATAATATAATGCATTTTATATTATTGTTTAACCCATTGACTCCTAAAGAATTTGCAGAAAATGGCAATTTGAAGCCATTAATGCCGCTTTTTGATTAGTGTGGAGGCAAATTACTAGAAAATTGTCCAAAAAGTTGTTAATGCAACATGAAAACTAAGCTTCCTTTTTATTCAGGGTCAAATAAATCAACTTTTCGTTTCAGGCCTCACTATCAATGCCCCCTTCTCCTTATTAGTGTATGCTAGACATAAAATTCTCGGTGGAGGGCATCAAGAAACAACTCCTGAACATCAAGATCGACAAAGCTAGTGGTCCAGATTTGATTCCGGCCTCTGCGATGCCGCCTCAGCGCTTGCTGTAGTACTTGCCTTTTTGTTTCAACAATCTTACAACTCCGGAACTCTGCCACACACCTGTAAGCTACAATCATAGACAAAAGTGTTGGGAAGGTTGGCAGTTTTTACTATTGGATTTTTCCCTCCCCTCCCCCCTTGACAATGTTGGTTATAACTGGAATTTTGTAATGCAAAATTATTGGCTGAAATCCCAACATTGGAAAGGGGGAATGGGGGAGACTCTGAAGAGTGACAGTTGATCATTATTTAACGTTAACAGAGCATCGGTGTAATTCAGCACTTATGCTATTCGTTTTTACAACCTTCCCAACTACTTTCGTCTGCAATTGTAGATAACGTCTGTGCTATCTTTAAAAAGGGCTCCAAGGCAGATCCAAAAAATTACAGACTGGTGTCTCAACATCCCTAACATGGAAGGTCATGGAGCATATAGTATCTTGCCACATATCACGTCACTTTTCTGCTAATTGTATCATTTCTCCATATCCGTCTGTATGGACTCTTTACTGATTATTGTGTTCTTTACCATCCGATTAATTCCATGGACGACTATCTTGGATTTGTTGGATTTTGGATTTGTTTTGATTCGCAATGCTCTACTAGGTATAGAGCGAACAAATTTCACACTTTGCCACCCCTCCTTCAACTCTTTTATTTGTTACATCCCAGATTTTGGGACGCACATGACCACAGTTGACCAGTGTCTCTCTTCTCTCGCTCCAGGGGGCGGGAAGATGAGAGGCCCTGAGAACAAGGTTGCAATTGAAAGGAATGGTTGAATTAAATATTCTGTTTCAAAAGGTATACCATTAGAGATACACTGAAACTTGCAATTACTTCACTCAGGTCACATTGTGGAGACTGGGACCAAACAGCCATTCTTTGTGGTTATTTTGTGATCAGTTTATTTTTTGATTGGAAGTTCACAAGACAATTTACTAAGCATTCAGATGTATAATTTTTTCAGTTTCTCAGCCAACATGTAAATTGTATTTTCAATGTTTGTTCAGTTTACATTGTAGCTGCGTCAAAGTGCTGCTTAACTTTCTCTCTGGTTTTCGTGCCTGTGGAGGAATCAACATTTTTGACTATACAGTGTATAATCACAATAGTTTAATTATAATCATGGCAGTTTTGAGAACATTCTCTCATTCATCCCGCCTTTCCATTTATACTGCAGAATCAAACCTGTATGTATACCGGTAGTTGATATTAAATATCAGAGAAGTCAGAAAGTTGTTGCATAAAATACAAAGCACTCTCTGCATCCGACTTTCGTGCAAGAGGCAATTTATTTCCGGGGAGCAGGGTTACTCCTCTGTACTGTACTTATTTTGCAATAATTGATGAATTGATGAAATTGGCAACCTTTATTGAAAGTCTTTATTTAATTACTTTTAATTAATTATTTCCAAAATTGATTTTGCAACCCAATTTAACATTTGGCTCTGAAAATCTGTCCACGTCGAGTTTTTCATTTAATTTATTTACCACGGAGCTAAAATTCAACTTTAATATATATGGATCTGTCCCTCAAGTGATATACCATGAACTTTTGAGTGAAGAATCTTTTTATTTCGAGCATTTCATATTCATAAGTTGGCTCATTAAGGAGCCTTTGATTTGTGCAGTGCACAAATGACAATGTTTCGTACACAGGAAAAAACTTCCTCAATTTATTTTTATTGCTAATATATATTTTGACACATTTTCTCACTTTATTTACACATGTTTTTCAGGAATTCAGTCGGCAAGTGACACTTTATAAAACAAAGGTAAGTGATTAATATATTGTATATATTAAAAGCTGTAGAATAATGGTTAATCTACATGTACTTCACTGTACATTTAAAACTATGAAATCCATCAATCTGCAGAATATGTCACCCAAAATGACATATTACAGCTGCCCTAGCTGTTTAGTTAGTTCACATGTAAAAACATTGAAGACAAAATAGAAACCTTCTGAACAAAATCAACAGCCACTGAATAATTGAAAGGGTCGGAGCACAACCATACTATGTCACATTTTAGGCCTTTTTTTATTTTTTCGCACTCAGTTTGCCTCATTTTTGGCATGTGTCCTACAAATTAATTGCAAAACATTGTTCAGAATTTTTTTTCCATTGTTTTAGAGAAATAACATGTACATATGCAAAAAAAAATTAAACAATAAACTAACTCCAATCCCTGTTTCCTGTTGAATCCCGCTTCAGAAAATGAATCCAATAGTTTATTATAACTGAATTGCTCAATTTTATGCTGATGTTTTTCACTTCAGATGGCCACGTTTGAGCCTGTGTCGCTAAATCCTGCTCAAGAAAAATAAATCCCTAAGTTCATTCCCTCAAAATCCCTTCATTTTCATCACCAATACCCTGCAGCCACTAAGATTTGCGCCATCTCCCTTATGCTTTTAACAAACATGGTCACTTTATAAAATTTTATAAAATCAATTTTACAGTAACAGATCACCTTTCAAAATTTTATGAAATAAATTTAATTTACAATCAATGGTCGGTTTATAAACTTTTATAACATTTTATAAAATCTTATAACTGACAGCTGACAGGCTCTTTCAAAATTTAACAATTTTTATTATGAATTTAGACTGACAGACTGAAATGACATTCACTCACAGTACACACAGTCAGTCTACATCATGTAATATCAAGCAAGTGTAATATTTACAGCAAGTGACATCACTCCTGGCTTTTGCAGAAAGTGCAGATTTTGTTCATCAAAATGAAACTCAGGAAAACCAGAAATGACTGTGTCAGTACGTGTAAAACAATCCCTGCTTTCCTGGCTTTTTCATGCTTACCAAGCACAGAAAAGCCAGGATTACCCTTGGTGCTTGTGCTTATATTCAACATCTTACAGCAATATGTAAAACAAAATAACAGCAAGTGATCAACAAATATGTTGCATTTCAATTTACCCTTTGTTTACATGTGTAAGTATTGCTGAAAACAGGAAAACACTGCAAAAATGTAATTATGTTAATTTTTTCTTCGTTGGTTTACATTCTCATCAGCTGCCTAGGGAATTTTCTCTCTGGGTTTTTCAGTTTTTCCCTACACTGAAACCAATTAACAACTGAATTTGATTAAGCTTTAGGTAGAGCATCTTGGCATTTTGATTAATCTGCTAAGTACTTTTTAACATTATTTTTTTATTATACACATCATATCAACACCTCCTTTCATTGTACATGTAAATTAACCCCTTCAAATTAAATCTTTAAAAAAACAACAATCCAGGAATTTGCCAAAGATGTTTATGAGGGCATGTTAAATAATTACTAGTCATTTTAATAATAAAAGCAGCAAGGTGCAACTGCAGTTACTAGATGATACGTCGGAGGTATTTATACAAACATCTTACTTGAAAAAGAAAGAAACAAATCAAACAAAAGGACAAAACTTATATTATTTAGCACCCTTAAGGTAAATAAAACAATTTATAAGCCAGGAGATTTACTGCTATAGACCCTATTCACATACATGCCAACTCTCCCAGATTATCCGGGAGCCTCCCGGATACGGAATGAATCTCCCGGTCTCCCGTATGGGTCACCAAATCTCCCAGATAAAAGCGACTTTGGATCTTTTCTCTAAAATAGGCTAAGATTTTAACCCAAATTTTCCCAAAATCCAAAAAAATGCGGTCTTTCATCATATCTTAATTTCACAAACACTTTTCAGGTCTCAGGAATGCAGAAAATGGTACCTTTAGAGGGTAAAGCCAAAAAAAATTTTCCGGAACCCCCTCGACTCTCGCAGCGGGGGGGTTATGGTGGAATTTCACCTCCAGAAAAAATCTCCCTATTTTTAATCTTTAGAGGTTGGCATCTCTGTATTCATAAATGGTGGCCGATTTATAATTCTTTTATATTCATGCTAATCAGCCCAACTAGCCTCGTTAGCATGTGCAAAATTAAAAAGAATTTCTGCTCTAAAATGAGGCTAGTTGGGCTGATTAGCATGAATATAAAAGAATAAATGAGTCGGCCGCATTTATGAATAGGGTCTATGATTACTTACAATAGATAATTTATAAGCCAGGAGATTGACTGCTATAAATGATTACTTAGACATACTGATGCACAAAAGTTGTAGATGAATGAGCCTTTTTAAATCAGAGTTGCTTAGCAATGCAATGACATCATAAGCCATTTGTCCTCAATTTTATTCAAGTCTAGAGGTTTTCTTTCAACATGATCCACGATAAATGCAATGATCATTGTCCATGGTATTTAATGCAATTATTCTAGGTTTACCCTCACATGACATCATAAATAATTACTCATGCGCGAAACGGCATGAGGTAAGGTTGTGGCTCCGTTTTTCTTGTTATTATTTTTATTTTTTGTGTCACGATTTTGCATGCAAATTTATGCACGCATATTTTAAATTGTGCACTTCCGGTTCATAGCTTAGCCACTACACTTCCTGTTTAGTGACTTCCGGCTACTCTCACTTCCGGTAAAAGAGCGTTACTTAAAGTGCCTATGAAATGAAATTTATTTTTTGATGTATCGAAAGTTTCACCTTTTTAGACCTTGGAATAAAAGGTTTAAAGTGTTAGGGACGATGCGAAATGCTTTTTTTATGGTCTCAAAGTTAGGTTGTTGGCGCTAAAAAGTGGCTCCAATTTGTGCGCGGCCAAAACCAGTGTCATATTACACTGTGACGTAAATAGTTGTACAAACTGCTGCGGGAATATAGAGAACGAGAGAGCTGACAAGAGACGTCGCTAGAGGTGGACCAATATTATGTGGCGAGCGGCCTCAAACATACGAGATATTAGAATTCTTCGATAACAGAGGGTGTAACAAAGCTTTATTTTGCTCCAGAGGAAAATAGGCCGGCGAAATACATGAAATTTGTTCGTCGACATCGGAAAGGGTACGTCAAGCGATGTTGTTTTCAATGAAAGCGCTTATTGTTAAGATTAATATTATTTTGCAAAAGAAAATAACATTCCGGCCAGTGAGGCCGTTTAATCAAGCATAATTTTTCCAATCTATATCCTGTTTGGAAGTTCCTTCAAGCCTCGGCTTGACTGGAGAGCCGTCGAAGTCAGTGAGGCCTACAAAAATATACTGACTCGATCGGCACTGACTGGCGAGTAATATAAATGTTTATACGGTATTCCGAATTATAAAATTCAAAGTGCAGCGCAAGTGTTCACTGGAAGGCGTCTATTCTACGGAACATCTATCAAAAATCTACACGTACAAATGCTATTCGAAACAAAACACATCGCTGAATCATTGCGTGTTCGATCAGATCAATTTTTATACAATGAAATATAAATCAGACATAAATGTAAACACGATACTTTGAACTCACTTACAAGCCGCCAAGTGGTTAAAATTTCCAGAAACGATCAATCGCTGGCAAGACACTGAACTAAGAAGCATAATTATTACGTATATACTTGAGTTCAAACATTTTGAATAAATAAATAAAAAAATACGCTATCAAGGCACCTTGCCGCTAAAAATACACCATTCACATTCAATTCAGCAAGCCGCCTGAAAAACACCACCTCGGATATGCATAACATATCAGTATAATTTAGAAACTTTCAACTAGCAAGCCGCCAAGACATATCCTTCGCATTGAAAAAAGAACTTTAAGTAGACGAGCGAATTGCCAAGCCGATAAAATAAGTTCATAACCTCCACGCGCGATCAATGAACTTCAGAGAAGACCGGTCGAGTCGCTAATGCGCTAATATCATGATTGTTTGTACTACAAATATATCGTTCGCGTTCGATAAACGCTAGTCAACGAGCCACTAAAAAGAAATAACAAAAACGCCTCTGCGTTCAATAAGCTTACAACTCAACTGGCGAACCACTGAGACGCTGTGCTACTGAAATGTATACCTTTCACGTTCAATAATCTAAATGATCAAAGTCCGTCTTCTTCATGTTCACTTCCTTCGCTCAAGCGGCACAGTCGGTTCGTCTCGCTACGGCAAAACTACAGTGGACACGATCATTTCAGTTGATCAAGAGTGATCCGAAACTGATCCTCTTCACCTTCAGAGGACTGTAAAGAAACAAATTAGGCGCTGTCTGACATTTGTACAGCCAAAAACGTTGGCAAAATGACCATCACGCTAAAGGATTCCAAGGGAATTATAGCGTAAACAAACCAATGTGTCATACTATTTACGTAATTTACGTCATCACGCACGCCCACTCGCCCCCAGGCTCTCCAAAAATTGGAGCCACTTTTCAACCGAAGTGACGCATCTTCGAGGGGCTAAAAAACCGATTTTCTTTCTTTTCCTCGGGAAATGATTATTGTTTTCGTTCTTTGGACATAATAAACTAATGAAAAACGAAGAAAAAAAATTCATTTCATAGGCACTTTAAGTGTCACGACAGCGTCTCCTACAACCCTACTTCAGGCCAGTAGGAACGAATGTGAAAGTGAGAGGGCACGATCGACTGTTGTCGGCCGAGACCCCTTCAATATTTTCGACGGTTAAGTGGCAGTCTTCTTTTTTTTAATTTTCACCCGAAAAGTGGGGGGGGCACGGGCCTACCCGGCCCCCCTACTCCTACGGCCCAGTACTTACATTTAGTAATGTTCACGTTTGGTATATAAAAGACTTAGAAGAATCACTGGCTTCATTGTGGTACAGCCTTCATTTCCAAAACAATCAATAGTAAACAACGTGGTTTGCAGGAACGATGACTGAATGAAAGGAGTTATCGTCGCCATGTCGGACATCTTCTTATCATGTTTAAAACATGTCGTAAAACTTTCTTGCGCATGCGCATGAGTATAGAGTGTTTTCACATGACGTCATAAAAATTAAAAAAATCTAAAGTACACATCCAGCTACAAAGCTGTTTCTAACATGGTATGTGGATACCAGTGTTATAATCTTTCACAAAAAGTTTCAGGTTTTAACAATGTTTCGTTTTCGATTTATAAAGGTTGTAAATGTGTCACGCAATTCGTCACGCTATTTCAGATAAGCCGTGAAAATAAACAGTGGTACAATCCTTCACAAAAATTGATTATTAATTAAAAGCAGTTTAATGATGTTTGCTTCTGGCCGATTATTTTGTAAAGGTTTAAATGTGTCACAGAATTCGTCATGCTATTTTTTTTTAAATTCAGATAAGCCACAAAAACAAACAAAATAATAAACAAGTTGAAAGTTATTTTTGCATTATCTATGCTATAAACCGATTTAATTATAGCATCATACAGTATATTATTAGTGAAATTAGTGATCCTCACAGTGTGCTCTCAACTTACAATGTAAGCAGTTGAAAAACAACCTGAAAAAAATTCAGGTTTGAATGTGATTCAAACCCATGACCTTCAAACCCAGTGCAGTGCTCTATCCACTGAGCTATCAAGCCACATGGATAGATGGCTGATTGTGGGTTTGTAATGTACCCGATGATATGAATATGTGAAAATCATATAATTATTTAAACTGCGGATAGACATGAGTGAAATTTGTGATCCTCACAGTGTGCTCTCAACAATCCCGTCGAATCCCATTCAAGCCTATCATCGGGTATATTACGAACTCACAATTGACCGTCTATCCATGTGGCTTGATAGCTCAGTGGATAGAGCATTTGCACCGGTATCGCAAGGTCATGGGTTCGAATCCCATTAAAGCCTGATTTTTTTTTCAGCTTACTTTTTCAACTGCTTAAGTTGAGAGCAGCTACAGTGTACTGCAAGGATCACAAATTTCACTCATGCATGTCTATCCACAGTTTAAATATATGATTTTCATATATTCATATTCAAGTATACAGTGAATGATATCTTTTGTGATGAGATTTCTGGTGTGATAAGACTGAAGTTTTTGCTGCCGTGTTGGTGTCCCTTGAGCTTACATGTATTTGTGGGCGACCAAGATGGCCCCTCCATACATTTTTACTAAAAATATTTAATACTTGTCTGTTTTCCTTTAAAATATTTTAATTATATACTCTTGAACAGAATGCTAAGTTGTACTTCAAATTTATACCAGATGTGTACTGTAGTTTTAAATTCTCTACAAATCCATAAACATTTTGGAATCAAAATGGATCTGCTTTTTAATACTGTAAAACAGTACTTCTTAATTTTGATATGACTAAGATTTTTTTAAAAGCAATAAATTTTTAGCTGAAGTTTTTAAGTGTTCAAATTAAAATGAAATGAATGAAAAACAATTAAAATAAGTTGCGGTTTACTCGGTAAAATTTGGTTATTAAAGACTCTCTTGTGTGCAGTATGCAGTTTGCAAATATGCATGGATATGGTTGAACACGACACTAAATTAAACTGAGATCAATTTTTCATGGTTATCCAGTCTGACACTGATTTACAAGACAGGACACAACAAAAGGTTTCACTATTAAATTCCTATCACTTACTGAGATTATTAAGGAACGTGAATTGGCTTACATTGCCAGTTGCTAGTGAGTGAGTGCATGAGTTCTGGAGGTGACCACACATTGAAATTCAAAACTTAAAAGTAGACTTCAGATATTGACTCATTTGAGATTTTGTAAGATACGAGAGTGACTTAATCTGGTAACAGCAACTTATAGATTATACTAGAAATACGTGTCTCGCAGAACCTCGCGAAGCTCGGGGGAGCTAGGATGCACTGCAAAATTTTAGCGATGTCGGAGGGAGAGATGGAATTTCTGATTTAAATGGAAAGGTTGGGTTGCTTGCTGGCAATGGCCCCAAAATTTAAAGTTGAGACATTTTCGTTCCAGTCTCTTCCATTTAACTTGTACTTTGTGCCCTGTCTTCCTAAAATAAAATAAATGGGAGCTGGTGCTGGTCAGTTTTGGGTTTTGAGCTGTGGGTCGCTGTAACTGCAATGGGACTGTGTCTGTACCGAACGATCCTCAGGCCCTTCCTTCCCCCCCCCCCCCCCCCCAATTTTTGTCAAAAGGAAAATTGGTCTGAAAGTGGATGTAGTGGATGTATAAGTGCTGTTGTGGACATGGGTTCAGGACAATATGCAGTGGTATTCTGTTTATTTTGATTGTCTCAATTAAATTCCATTTTTAAAGATTGTGAGTGCTATCTCCCAAATTAACCTGTTCCCTTTAGATACTGCTATAGTTTTTGTTCTATATACTGGGTATCAAATAATTGGTAACCCAATCCTGTATTTGCTTGAATGGTTGAGATCACAGGAGGTTACTATGTTGATGTACATTCTCCTTACTGGTGTCAATACAGTTCACATAGCCATATAACTATAGTGAGTTCGTAACTGTTGTTGAAGGTGATGAGGTTCTCAATTTGCATAATCTATGTACTTGCTCGTACACTGATATTGTGAGGAGATTTAAAATACTGATCACTGTTCCAATAATAAATGTGAAGCAGTAATGTTGATGTGTCATGTGTTTACCTACATGTATACAGTTGCTACACATTAACTGGCCATGATTGCTGACAGAAAATTATTTTTTCCTAACAAAATGTTTTTATCCAAATTGTAAACAGAAATTCTCCTAACTAAACCATTGGAATGTTATTTGTTATTGAACTATTTTATGAAGAATGCTGTAAACTCAAGATACCGTATATGTATTCAAAGCACATTTCACTCAGTTCATTCACAACGCTACATCATGTAAATGTTGTATATTTGGGAAATCATTTCTACCTGTGTGATCTGTAGTTTTGATCATTTATCTGTAGTTTTGATCATTTAAAAAGTTCCTTAGTGACCTTAGTGAGAATATCTAAAAACATCAAATTACAGTGTGAACTAAGATAATTATTTTTCAGTGTTTGATTATCCTCTCAGTAGTTTAGCCACTTAAAATCTTTTTTTTTTTTGCAAAAGCCGGTGATTTGAGTTACATTTCTTAATCGCTCTTCTTCTCTGAGTCTTTCCTGTAATCAGTGTTTGCTTTTCCCTACCATATCAGGTATGAAAGATATTCGTCACGAGTATTTAGCCGATCATGTAATTCTTGCCGCCTCTCGTTGCGTCCACAAACAGAATCATTTTGTCCAACACTTCCAGTCGGTGTCGCCTCTCCTGATCGGTTTCGTTCAGAATTCTAATGGCAGCATTTTGTCAAGGCGTTTGAACCTAGTCAAACGGTGTGCCTAGGCTGTTCGAAGTCTTTGTAATCTATGCTCTCGTTGTCTCTTTGTTGCTTGATCGCGCTGAATTTCAAGTCACCGTTCAGCGGAGTTTCGGTAGTTAATTTTCTCGGACAAGGATTTCCAGCCACTTGTTGAATTCAGCGTTGTTGTGTTTGCTGTTCTTTCTCATTTCCATCAAAAATTGGTTGTTTCACCGAGAGTAAATGGGTAAACGGCCGCCGGCACGGCCGCCATGAATAAACATGAGTGCGCCATTGTCAGCGGTCGCGATTTTTGTTGCCAGGCAACTGCCGGACACCATCAAGTATATAAATATATATATATATATATAAATATATATATATATATATATATATATATATATATATATATATATATATACATATATTATATATATATAAATATATTTTTCGCTCGAATTCACGCGGCTCAGCTCCCGAGGGACGACAAATTTATTAACCTCACTTCGCGAGGAATTATAGTTAGAAGAAACTAAAAAATATTCACTTAGCATAGTTTTGCACCTACGCTGTAGCCCTTCAATTATATACTAGAAATACGTGTCTCGCAGAACCTTGCGAAGCTCGGGGGAGGATGCATTGCAAAATTTCAGCAATGTGGGAGGAAGAGATGGAATTTCTGATTTGACTGGAGAGGTTGAGTTGCATGCCGGCAATGGCCCGAAATTTAAAGTTGAGACATTTTCGTTCCTAGTCGCTTCCATTTAACTTGTACTTAGTACCCTGTCTTCCTAAAATAAAATAAATAGGAGCTGGTACTGGTCAGGTTTTGAGCTGTGGGTCACTGTAACTGCTATGGGACTGGGTATCAAAAGATCCTCAGGCCCTTCTCTCCCTTCCCCCCCCCCCCCCCCCCCCCCAAACCTATCTTCATTAATTTTTGTCAGAAGGAAAATTGGTCTGAAAGTGGATTTATAGTACTGTTGTTGACATGGGTTGTGGACATGGGTCGAGGACAATAGGCAGTGCATGTGTTCTGTTTATTTTGATTGGGTGAGAGTTTGTTTATCAGGAATACGGCTAACACCTGCTGTCTCGATTAAATTCCATTTTTGAAGCTTGTGAGTGCTATCTCCCAAATTAACCTGTTCCCTTTAGATACTGCTGATGTTTTTGTTCTATACACTGGGTATCAAATAATTGCTAACCCAATAGGCCATTTCCGAGTTGCCTTTAGCCTCTCTATCAAAGCGAGGCTAGGTGCGAAACCTTTCATATGAAAATGAGTTTTCTTTTACATGCAAATAAAACTTATTTCCATGTGAATGAAAACTCATTTTTCCTCGCGAAGCGAGGGCCGAAGGCCCGAGCGTAGCGAGGTTAATAAATTTGGCGGCCGAAGGCCGCTCGGGTGCTCGGGTCTCGGGAGCTGAGCCGCGCCAAGCAAGATAGCGTATACAAAGTATATTTCGCTTACTGCTCATTCACAAATAATGCTACATTATGCAAATGTTGTATATTTGTGAAATAATTTCCACCTGTGTGATCTGTAGTTTTGATCATACATGTTGACACCATGGATACATTTTGTAGAACTATATGTCTGTGCTGGAAAGAGTTTTGGCTTTCATCAGATCAGACCAGTTTTCTTGCACCTTTCCATGTCATTTAATCTTATATCAAAGTTCCGTAGTGACCTTTTTAGCGAGAATATCAATAATGATCAATTTACAGCATGTACTAAGACAATATTTTCCAGTGTTTGAGTACTAATTTTTTATATTGAAAAAATACCCTCTTATGATCTGCCTGTCAGTTGTTTAGCTACTTAAAACCTTTTTTTTTTTTTTTTTGCAAAAGGTAGATTAAAGAATAAGCTTAATTTATGGAGGGTTGTATACTTAAGCTTAAGCTTACTTGCCTTTAAATGTATATCTTGTTTCAATTGAAGAGCATTAAAGAGCGGATTAAAGTGCGGTGGTTTGAGCTAGATTTCTTAATCGTTCTTCTTTTTTGAGCCTTTCCTGTAATAAGTGTTTGTTTTACCCTACCGTGTAAAAGATATTCGTCACGAGTATTTAGCTGATCGTGTAATTCTTGCCGCCTCTCGTTGCGTCTATAAACAGAATCATTTTGTCCAACACTTCCAGTCGGTGTCGCCTCTTCTGATCGGTTTCGTTCAAAATTCTAATGGAGGCATTTGGTCAAGGCGTTTGAACCAACTCGAACAGTGTGTCTAGGCTGTTCGAAGTCTTTGTAATCGATGCTGTCGTACTTGTTTCTTCGTTGCTCGATCGCGCTGAATTTCAAGTCGCCGTTCTCGCTCTAGCGGAGTTTCGGTGGTTAACCTTCTCGGGAAAGGATTTCCAGCCACTTGTTGAATCCAGCGTTGTTGTGTTTGCTGTTCTTTTTCATTTGCATCAGAAATTGGTCTTGTTTAACCGAGAGTAAACACTTTTTAACAGACAGCCCGGCCGCCATTCGCCGCCATTAGCGCGCCATTGTCAGCGGTCGCGATTTTTGTTGCCAAGCAACTGCCGGACATCTTCAGTATATATATATATATATATATATATATATATATATATATATATATATATATATATATATATATATATATATATATATATATATAAATATATATATAAATATATTTTTCGCTCGATTTGGCGCGGCTCAGCTCCCGAGACCCGAGCACCCGAGCGGCCTTCGGCCGCCAAATTTATTAACCTCGCTTCGCGAGGAATAATTATATATATATATATATACATATAAATATATTTTTCGCTCGAATTCGCGCGGCTCAGCTCCCGAGGGCCGACACATTTATAAACCTCGCTGCGCTCGGGCCTTCGGCCCTCGCTTCGCGAGAAACTACAACAACTCAGAGTCGATATTTAAATATTCACTTAGCATACACACATGTAGTTTTGCACCTTAAGCCCTATCAATTATTAAATTGAACAATACATGTAAATAAACCCCGTATATGCACATGTCTGCATTCCTTGTGTGAAAATTGATATGATAAAGTGGTAGGATTAACCTGACATACACTTTTCTTATAGGTTGGGTTCCTTATATAGTGATAGAAAATGTCAAAAAGGCAAGGAAAGTCCCTTTTGGAAGAGGAGCCAAAAAAGCGAAGTAAGAATGATTTATACAGTGAATGTACTGAAAAAAGTGCGGTCATGAATCAGCCCGCCCCCTAATATAATAATTAAGCAGCTGCACATGTAAAAATTAAATGGAACTATGGAATGTCAAACCAGAAATAAATTTAAACCACATGGTATGTAATTCACCATCAATAATTTTAAAAATACAATATTATAGTTCCCTTGTGTCATGTATAGTTAGGAATATTGTAATTACAGTACTGTTGTAGTTCTGTGTTATTTGCGTTATTGAGATTTTGTTATAATGTTTTAAATGTGTGTTTAACTGCAAAATCACAGCACATTTTGGCCAGCACGACCGTCAATGGGTTAAAGGAGTTTAGCTGTAAACAAACTGCTTCAATCTACGATCTACTAGCTTCAATTTAAGGGGGGTGAAACTTGCAGTTTTAGAGTCATTGCTAGGGACTTTTTTTCATGGTTAGCATTTCTCGCGTGTCATAAACTGCTAAGGCTGCATTCATTATGTATACCACAGGGGGGGAGGGGGGGCAGAGGATTTTTTGGGGAGATCTTAACTTTTTTTGGAAAGGGACAAAGGGGGTTGCTCATTTTTTTCCTCCACTTATTAAAAAAAGGAAGTATTATTTTGTGGATTTTTTTTTATAAAAGAAGACCATCCTAATTACTTTATGCTTGAAGAAGAAAATTTGCTAGCTTATTTGCTTTATAAATACATGTACACTCTTTACAGGACTTTCATTATTGATAAAAAAGTCAAGTGTTTTTATTGTAAAGCTAATATTGCTTTTAAGTCAACAACAACTACAAAACTTCAATAAAAAGTTCGATCTTCCTTTTACTGGTAAAATGCCAATATTTCTGTGTTTAGCAGTAGCCACTGAAATCAAGACTAATGAATGGACTGAAACAGAGCTCCAACTACATGTAACATAACAGCCATACAAAGTATTAACATTGAAATGCCTTAAAGTGCTTGATGGCTCAAATACAATGTACATTACACAACTTGAAAAATTTGTCACCAGTTTTTGACAAATGTTATTAAACTGTTAAACAAATTTAGTGCTTGAAAACACATTGCAACATTCTTTGTGAAGGCATGTTCTAAACTTCATCATTGTCACCAAAACTCTCAGTATCCTCTTGACATTTCCACTACCATCATCATCATCATCATTAGAATTATTAACAACGTCATCGTTCCCACCATCATCATCAACAACACTTTGCTTCTCTAAATTATGAATAGCACAATCTACATGTTCAAGAAAATCCCCACCAAAGATAGTCAGTTCCCTCAGTTGCTGAAGTGCTTTGAGATGGAATTTGGGCCTCAAAAAGTGGAGTGCTTGGACCTTTATATCCTCTTCTTTGCATATTTTTTTTTAGCTTGTCACATGTATTCGTCCATGTTTGTCTGAAGCTGAGATGCCTTTTCTTTGTCCACTATTAAGTTGTTTAATATCTTTTTGCATCTGTTGTACAACCTCTTGTCTGACTGTTTCTTAGTTTTTCTTTTGTTTTCTTTCTTCTTTTGATATGTGCATTTTCTTTAGATGTTTGTCCAGGCTGTACTCTTGACCTTGACAGCACAAGATGTGAATGGTTTAAATCGCCTTGCACACCCAGCAGCACTTTTAACTGCTCTTGTAGTTTGCCCAATGAATTAGTAAGGTATCGATGTCCTTAAGTAAGAGGGGGGGCTTAATTTTGTCTTTGAAGTTAGAGGGGGGTATCAAAATTTTGTGACCGCAGTGGGGGAGATCTTAAAAAAATGCTTGTGAAAAAAAATCCTCTGCCCCCCCCCCCTGCCCAAAAACTCAATGTCAATGATATAAAAATACTGGGGGTTTTTGGCGAATCATAAGCAATTCAACGTTTTTAAAAATCTGTAGCATGGAATTACCAGTAGGAAAAAAGGAAAGTTATTAATTAAAAAAAGAAAATGTACAAAAATACACCTTTATGACATCATAGCTTTTTCAATAACTTAAATTTTAACAAATCCATGCTACAGATTTTTTATTAGGATGTTCTCAAGCTGTTGACTGTGGTTTTATTGGAAAAAATGCATTACTAAGATGTTTGAGTTTTAAGGGTTTTAATGTTCTGGTCGCGTGACTTACCAAATATGACTGTGACCAATGAAATTTAATGGTACCATTGACATAATGAACGTGACCAAACATCACAGCCGTGGAAGTAAAGAAAGTAAAGAAACTCATTATATGATGTTTGGAACTCTTCCATAGCAACCACCTTGTAGTTAAGTTTCTCCCTCCTTAACTGACTGTCTTTCTTCTTGTTTGTTCTTAAGGCCCTGAGCAAGAAGGTGTGAGTGGTACAAGTGGTACTGTTGCAGCTGATGTTGCTGGGCGTTCAGGTGCAAGCCAGCAAGCTCAACATGACCAAGGTACATGTAAGAGGAAGTCTCTTATTCCTCTTTATAGCTTCAGTGAGGGGCGGGGGATTTTTTTTGCATAATAAACATCATAATAAAATGCAGGGTGCCAGGCTCTGTGGAAAACATGGGATCCACTAGGAGAGGGTTCATAATTTATGTAGAGGGGGGGCTATGTAGATTTCAGATTTTTTCCCTTGCAATTTTTGGAAGCCCCCCTATTATTTGATTTGGTTTATCCTGCCCCACCCCACCCCCCCCCCCCCCCATTGCATATCCCACAACTGTGGGCAAAATATCATGACCCCCCGCCCCCTCCTTCTCCACCACCACCACCACCACCAAACAAAACCCTGATGACATGGTGCACTAACTGTGAAGGAACGTCAAGTAATAGTGACAGTGTGGGTGTTAATGAGAGTGATAGTAGTGACACTGAACTTTCATCATGACGTCCAGCTAAAAGAAGTTGGTTACCAGAAGTGGATGGAGTGCTACAAGTTTTGCATCCTGTTGAGTCTTGTATAAGTTGGCACATTTTGAGGCCATCTTTCTTCACCACCAATTGGAATATAAACTTTAGAACATGGAATCCCCTCCGCAGAGGCTCCCACTGGTATCCCATTAATAAAATTTTAAAATTATAAAAATTAATAAGCGCGTGGGAGACGATGGGAAGAGTGAAAGGCGCGGTCTCCCTCCTCTCTTTCCCTTTCCAATCATCCCCTTTGCGATTCCTTTTCCCCTCTCCCCAGCCCCTTAGTGCTAAATATGACATTGAGTAAACCGATGGTGGCGGTTTTCATTGAATCTTTTTCGATGGTCCCCCCTTATACCTTCTTTCACGTCCAGAGAAATTTTCGATATTCCCCCTCCTCTAAAACCTAATGAGAAAAAATTATGGCTCCCCCTGAAAATCAACATTGCCCCCCCCCCCCCCCCCCCCCCCCCCCCCCCCCTCTACATAAATTATGAACCCTCCCTTGGTTTGTTCCAGTTAGAGGGAATACATTATAAATCCATAGATTTTGCAGAATGTTCACAGTCATGTGCAATACAAAATACAGAATGATTATCACCACCACAGAGAGAATGTCACTGTTCGTTGTTGCATTATTTTTTTCAATGTGAATATGACTGTGGGAGTAAAGTTAATACATGCAATGCCACAATTTACTGCATGCGGACAGAAGATTGACCATTGTTTTCCAATTTGTACCAGGTAGTCATAGTGATTTTGTCCCCCCCCCCCCCCCCCCCCAGCTGAACATTAGTAAGCATAACTTGCAGTCTGATTGATTTGGTATTCTCAGAAGTGGCCAAGGTATTGTTGCTCAGGCCAGTAGGAACAAATTTGAAAGTGAGAGGGCACGATCGACTGTTGTCGGCCGAGACCCCTTCAATATTTTTGACGGTTAAGTGGCAGTCTTCTTCTTTTTAATTTTCACCCGAAAAGTGGGAGGGGGGGGTGGGGGGTGGGGCACGGGCCTACCTGGCCCCCCCTACTTCTACAGGCCTGTTGCTATAGTAACTCCTTACTGCAGCCTGTGTCGCTTTTTGAGGACAAAAATTTTGCTTGGTTGACTGCTGGGCAGGTGCACGGGGACAGGGAGCGTGAAGATATCCAAACCACATCACTGGACAAATAATTAGGCGAGAAACAAAAATAAAATAACCTTTCAAACATCTTCTATACCTCTTGGTCCTCAGTTCTCCAAGATTAAACTTTCAGCTCGGATTTTAACTTACAATGTTAATTAACTTTTATTTACCAGCACTGACATAAAACCTTAGTGGCTCTTTGACATGTTTTGAAAATTTCTGGACATAATTTATGTAAAAGTTTTGTTTTTGCTAAGTTTTATTTTGTGGCATTGACTATCTTGACTGTTTTCTGATGTGTCCTCCTCTGAGAGTTTCAATCAATTAAATTATTTAACTTTAAAATAACCATCTGACCACGATTTATCAAGAAATTAATTGATGTGGGATTATTTAACATCTTAAATATGTCAAGTTTAAATCGTGATCATGGTGTTCTTTTTTTTTCCACAAATCTCTGCATGAATATCTAGATACATGGTTTCTCAAAGAAGAGCTGTTTAAAGTTGACTCGATTGAAAAGATCCTCAAAATGGACAAACATTTTAAACGTGCCTGTGAGTCATCAGAAAAAGCGGCGAGTGAAATTCTTAGTCACTTGGGGATTTTAGCAGAAAAGGAAGGCTTGATGACAGACCACAACGTCATGGATTCATGGTGTGATTTGTCAGGCGAACAAAAAAAGTTTTTAACGCTCTGTGGACAGTGTTTCTTCTGCTGTTCGGTCGAGTGGAGACGAAAGCTCTTCCCTGCGTTTCTTTCCTCTGTACAAGGTGTTCTGTTTATTAATTCCTTCCAGCTGCATATTATTGCCAACGAACACTTGCTGAAAACCACCGCTATTTTAAAGTACATATTTTTCTTTGATGATGAAGATAACAAGCATCCAATTAAGGATTATCATAACTTAATTACGATAGTGGAAGATTTAAATGCAGTTGTTGTTTGCTGTTCGGGGGAAAAGAAAGCGTCGGAATTTCTTAAAAAGTATAAATTTCGTCCAGTAGACGAGTTTTTCTTAAAGAAACAACAAAGGACTTACCTTTTTATGACCCGCATTGACCTTGGTTTATCCACTGAAATGATAAAGGAACTCATAGTTGCACCGGAGTCCACCGCAACGAAGAACCGAAAACGTAATGGCGTCGAGTCAAACGTCGAACAAGAACACACAACCGGTTTGCGTTTAACCAAGAACGCTGATAGCAACTGTTATTCTAATCATTGCTTGTCAATGGTTTGGAACATTAAAGCTTATTTTGTGGAGAGGTCAGTGATGGAAATTCTCACTGATTTACTGCCTCTTGTTGTCGCACCACGAGTGATATGGGTTGATGGTAAAGATGCTGACGTGTATGATGCGCAGTTTACAAAGACTCTGCTCCAGAAAATCAATTTCACGAACAGACTGGAGGAATTAAGACTTCTGAACATCAATTTGACAGCTAATGATGCTGTTTTTATTTGCGACTCATTGTATAAAGTTCCTAACTTGTCTTGGCTCGACTTGTCATTTAACCCTCTTCTTGGTGAAGGTGTCAGTTTTGTAGCTCAACACCTGAGATGTGTTCCTGACCTGAAGGAACTGGGGCTTGACGGTGTTAAAATGTCAAGTAAACAAATGCACGATTTGTATGCAGCTGTTCATCACAGCAAAATCTATCATTTGTGGTCATACTACCACGTAAGTTTTTCAATGTTTTACAATTTGTTTCTTTATTTACAGTTATATTTAATACTCAGCTCTTGGTTTTTCTGTTTTTTCTTCTCTTGTCAGTTGATTTGACAAAAACATGAGATTTGCTTTTGAAAATAAATTTCATAGTTCCGCAGATTAATTGTACTACAACTCTTTTCAAATTCATTCCGTTAAATTAATCAAGTTAAATACAACAAATGTTTTAACCGAGTATCAGCATATAAATATAAATAAATAATAAGCTTTCATTCGAGCTGAGATTATATGAAATTTTTCTTCGAGTGCTCAACTCGCTCTGACTCGTGAGAATAACGAGTTGAACAAGAAAACAGAATTTTAGGCAAGATTTCCGTATAACCCCACACATTAATTACGTAAAATAACACAAACATTCCACAGTATTCATTTCTGAATGAATTTTAATTCACAATAAGCGATGAATAACAAGCATAAAGGCAAACGAGTTTAATGTTCAATTCAAACAAACAATTGCAAATGAAATCATAACACACAGTATAAACTCACAATTTCAATTTGTATCGTCCAGCCGTGAAGGGTTCCTATTCGTTTCCAAAACTGAATGAACTTAAGGTCCTCTAAGAGTCCAGGAAATTTACGAAAAGGTCTTTTAAGCTGCTTTTGTTGTGACTAAAGTGTCTCTCACGATTTGGTAATTGCTTGTCCTTCAACAAATGAATTCGCTGTACCGTAGGTAAGCTTAAATTACTCTGAGAGATGTTGGCTCATATTCCATATTCCACCATAATTTTTCTCACAGATAAAATAAATCTGCTAGTGCAAACATCTTATTCTAGCAGTGGTATTCCTACATCCTTTTTGTTTCGTTTTCGTTTTAAAATGACTTCTCCAATCCAATGCGCTCTGCATCTTTTTTTGCGTAAACTTATTTTTCTTCGCTTCAGTTTCGACGAATGCTTCAGCATCTTCGTAAGTAAAGGACACATCTTCACTCACTAAATTTTCCGCAGTCTTTTCCAATTCATTGTTCGAGTCCATCTTGAGCTGTTGGCGCTATAAAGTTTCTCCGTCTTGTTTTACGCTATTTTTTTCCCGAGCGATTCAACTAAAGCAAACGAAAGCGAAAACTACGAAGATCAACGAGCAACGTTGTCATTTCATTCACAGTGGCGGGAAAGAAGGCTGTGACATGGCAGCAGCTGATTGGCTATATATCGACACGTGAAACTAGCGTGATTTACAGGTGTCAATTACGATTTTGAGGTGTTCAACATGTCAATCAAAAAATGGGCACATTTGATTGGTCTATTGCCGAAGGTCTTATTTTAGCGCGTTGAGAGATTTCCCGCATTCTGAGAGCTAGCGAGAAAGGATTTTTAATTGAAGAAGATGGATACAGAAGGGAAATTCAGAAAGTTATTTTTATCCGTCGATGTTTACTTCAGAATTCGTTTCTTTGAATTATGGCCCGATTTTCTTTTAGTAAATGAACGTAAACAAACTGTGTCTCGAAATAGGTTATCTTCAAATCCTTACCAGCGAAATGGAGTCATTTAGCTCGTTCGTTTTGTTTAGCGGTGGGGTAATAATTAAAGAAACAAGAGCAAGGAAACGAAGGTACGAGCGATCGATAGAAGATGGCTTTATCTGATTTTCCTCGGACATAAGCTTAATGTGAACGCCGCTAGCGTTGGACGTTTTATCGGCTTCAAAAGTTTGCATCGAAAAAATTTGACGGCTACGGACGGGAAAGACCTCCTTCAACTTCCATGGAATATTTCATATAGATGCTGACCAAAACGTCTCCGCCGGCGGGCCGAGAAGTTTTGATTTTTTTCTGATCATGTTTATATCTGCAGGGAGCATTATTCGTTGCGGTCGACCGGTCATGCATCAATGGTAATAATTTCCAAATGTCAAATGACAGTATGTAGAAAACGAATGTAGTAACGACGGAAAATATAAAAAAAAAACATACAAAAGCAAGATGCAATGTCTTGAATATGAACTCAATATTTAAAAGAAATCATCTTGAAGATGATTTTGAAGATGAAATCATCGACAACATTATCGGTTACCGTGTAGGAGTTTAGTTTTGCGGGAGTTACTAATTTTTGCAAATTTCCTTCGATCCGCAAAGAAATAAGCTTAACCCCCGCAAAATTTTCCGCCGCAGAAATATACTGCCGCAGAAAAATTAGTAAATCTTGTTTTAACGCTGTATATGGGCTTAAAGTGCCTATAACCCCTAGAAAGTTATTATCAGAATCAACTCTATGTACATTGAATAGTTGAATGGTAAAATATTTCTGGTTTTGAACGTCGTGTTAGTGAGTTATAGTCAAATAGAGATATTTGAATTTACAAAATGCTAATTAGATGACGTCAACCCGGGAATTTGCCATTATTTCTACACCAATTTACAATGCGCAGTTCAGAGCTTGAAGATAATTAATTTGATAAATGCTAAATATAAACTGTGGATAGTCGATTGATTCGTAAAAAATATTACTTGGAGGTGAAAACAAGTTATTCCCGGGTTGACGTCATCTAATTAGCATTTTGTAAATTCAAATCTCTATAATTCACAAACGCGACGTTCAAAACCAGAAATATTTTACCATTCAACTATTCAATGTACATAAAGTTGATTCTGAAAATAACTTTCTAGGGGTTATAGGCACTTTAATAGGAACATTTTAACAGTGAACATAATAGGAAACGCTGGCGAAAGTTAATAAAATCGAATAAAATAAATTTTTGCTATCACATAGGGCTTTTCACGGAAAACCGTACTTTTCCGCTTCTGTGTCACCAGAGACTGTTATCATAATCGACTATAAATACGTTTTTACAAGAACGTACAATAATTCACTCAGGTTTTCTCGTTGTTTATGTTCATGTTGGCGCTAGAACAGCAACCATAACTATGGGAGCTATAAAAACTTCCGGTAATACCGATACTGTTTTGAATTTTATTTATACTTGACCAGAAATCCGCAAACATTTCCTCCCAGGAGAAGTGTTAGCTGTCTCGATCCGCAAAACAAATTCAGTCGACAATCCGCAAAATTTTCCTCCCGCAAAAATTTCCTCGTACACGGTATATAAAGTTTGTCGTACGTGCGGTACACTCTTTCGAATCGGGCGAAGAAACTTGATCATAATTCTGTTTTGGTCTTTTTATCACGCCGACTACAGGTATTTTACATTTTACAGGTATGTCTTGCATTTAGCTTGTTAATTGTTCTTAAATCAATCTCCTGTTGGAAGAAACAAACAAGTTCTCCTTCCCCTTCTACTGGCCAACCGTGATCAGATCTGATCAATTAGGAAGCCAACAAAGTGCTTCAAAGGGGGCGTGTCTTTCCCTTTTATGGGCTCGCTCGGTGTTTAAAAACACGCATTCAAATGAGGAGGCATAAAACAGCACATTTCAACTTATAATACATGTTTCCACATATACTTAACTTGGAATGTGTGATTTTATGCCTCCAAATTTTCGTGAATCTGCTATTACACGGATCATTTAAACACAATTTTTATTAGAAATGAATGAAACATTTGTCATCCAGAAAATTTGTTAAAAAGAAAAAGGTATAATTCGCCGAAGTTTTTTGTTTATTTCATTTCATTTGATTTCATTTGATCTTACTGTATTGCATGCGAGTTTCAGGGGCTTTACTGAAGTACGAGCAGTAATAATTATGTAGTGGGTGTTTTTTAGCGTTCGCTCGGGGGCGATGACATTTTTCAGGATTCTCAGGTTATGATGGTCAATGTTCATACCTGGGAAGAGTATTCTATTAAAATAAAAGTTTGGAACTGGAGTTATTGCACGAGAAAGTTTTTGTTTATTGTTTGCTTCAAGGTATTCCTGGTTCCTCATTAAACGATTTTGATCGTTTTTCACTGAAATGATTGCTTTGAAATTAGTTCATTTTAGAACTCAACATGCAGAAGGTGGATAATGTTCTACTATCTGTTGTGATTTGTCACAGGATAACAAAGGGAACACGAATCATGAAAATACATGGCCATCAGAGAACCACTGGAAAATACGGTACCCCAACCTCTTTGACTCATCGTCTAAACTGGAGGACAAAAAGCAGCAGGTGAGTCATCAATGTTTGTTAAAAAAAAAAAAGAAAAATATATTATTTTACCACAGTTTATTTATTTTATTTCATAATCAAACAAGAATCGAAACACAGATATTTTAGCACGTGCACGCATGTTTTGCTTCTCACTCATTCATTTTGTCAACTATCCCTAAGAAAAAATTGTCACTGTTCACTGTCTATAATTGCTGTATGGATACATTTTGAAATAATTTGGGGTCATTTACCTATGTTATGACCTCCATTATCCTTCTTGAGTACATGCAAATGAAGGCCTGACTTTAAGTGGTGAAATCTTTGTTTAACTGATACAGATTCAAAGATGTTTACTTGCTGGGTTGATTAAAAACAGAGTTCAAACGTCGCCGAAATCGCTCCCTTTTTTGTGTTTAACTAGGAATACATAATTTAAAGCGGGTCGATGTTTCAAGTCGAGAGAATGTGGTTGAATTTGGAGAGATTAATTTTCAAATGGCATTCGTGTGTCCTTCGCTCAAATTTAGTCTGATTGCCCATTCAGTGATGGCTTGTGCTTTTTTATAAAGGCCATCTTGAAGAAAAGGCTGTCTTAATTTACCTCGCTACTGCAAGTGTACCGCAAAGATCTCAAATGAAGATGACTTTTCAACTCCAAGTCGGTGCTTGTGTTCAATTTTCTAGTTGACGAATTTAAGCTGGTTAGTTAACAAATAGTAATTGGACTGAGTGGAGTACAATTCAGAGAGGAATCGGGTGATTAACTTCAAATCGCGAGAGGTCGATTTGAAATTACGAGCTTGATTATGCCTCAATTGCATGACACGAAGTCTACGAATTACTAATTAATCTTATCAATAACAAAATTCGAGATTAAAAAATCGATGTGAACTTTATCCTAATACTAAAAAAGTCAGGGGTGTTTTCTATCAGTTTGAATCTAGTAGAGAAAAAAGAACCCATTTAAGTGCAACTGATTGAAGCGCATGCAGCGTAGGTGAAATTCAAAGGACAGCTCCTCTGGTCAAAGTCAATTTAATTATTTAAATTTCCTAAGATGGTCGCTGTTGCTAACGGAAGCTTTTACCCGTGTAATTACAGAGTTTGACTGAGAATTTAAACGGGTTTTGAAAGGGTGGTGGCTGAGGGGAGCTGGTCACTTACAAGAATGGTCACAAGAAGAGATGTAGTTCACTTTAGAACTGAACAAAGAAGGTGGAGGGTATTTGATTTTTTTTTTTTGTGGTAGGGTGATTCATCAGAAAACGAACAGGAGCAGGTGAGCTATTTATTTCATTTCATTTCATACCATACCATATTGTTATTTTTTTATCCATCTGAGTTACATCAAACAATATAGTCCTGCTTTTCTATTACCCTGCGTAGCGGTCGTTTCCTTTCCGTGAACGCGGGAGGTGCGTGAAAGCATGAAGTGCGAAAAGGAGCAAAAAATTACACTATGCCTTCACGCGCCGCCCGCGCTCTTGGAAAGAAAATGAGTGGTAGACAAGCTACTTTACATCCGTCATGGATAATCAAACAAGAAGCGAAACACGGATACACGCGCATGAATCGCATTCTGTTTAATAGGTATTTTAGCGCGTGCGCGCAGTGGTTTCGCTACTCACTCATTTATTTTGTCAACTATCCCAGAGGAAAAAAGTTGCAATGTTTATAGTCTATAATTGAATTATAATTGAAATAATTCCGGTCATTAACCAACGTTGTTACCCTTGAATTTAAATATGATTTATATTTCAATGAAATTCCTGTGTCCTTTGCGCAAATTGAGTCTGATTGCACATCAGTGATGGGTTCGGCTTTTTTATGAACAAGGCGATGATCACCCGTGGAGAAACAACATTTTAGTGTTTCCGTAACATGTTCTGTACGGTGTGCATTTAAACAGCAACAGTAGATCGCGCATGTAGATACCTCAGGTGGCTCTCCCAGCAATGAGAGACACCCTGTGTTGAGGATGTTCTGAAATATGATACATTGGTGAACAATTGACAGATCTGGTGGTCCATGGTTAAAGCCAGGCCGTGGCCAGCATAAAGTGTAGTGATAGCAGTTGTACAATGTGGTATACACAAGTAGAACACTTACAGATTTAAGCAGTGCAGTATACAGTACTTTGTATTTGCATGCACGTAAACGTATGAATTTAAATACTGTCAAAAGTTGCCTGCATGATAGTTATTGGAATAGGGACAATCATTAATCACTTAATTCCCTGATAAGCAAAAGTTTTCGATAATTGTAAAGTGATGGTCTATATTAGCTACTAACACGGCAGCTGCATACGTGAGCTGTACGGACCTGACAGACTTGACTTGATCTTAATGGCGGTTTCATTTGTTTGTTTCTGCAGGGTAGATGGGAGGAAAGAGTGCTCCAAGATGGTAAAGTATTCTACACTGACCACAGTAGATATTATTAGTACTTGTAATAAATAAACGTACTCTGAATTTCCTTACTATAGATGGTTTCTTATTTGCCCTTCCACAAACTTTAGGGAGACTGGGCACCAGCTTTCGGCACTAGGCTTTCTGGGATCGTTTGGGTTACCAGCATAAGTTACGATAGGTTGATGGTTTCCAAAGGCAACCATTAATCAATCAGAGCTCAAATTTGGATACCCAACTATCCCAGTGAGTTAGTGGTCGCTTACCAGAGGTTAAAAACAATAGAAAAATCAAATCACCAGCGTTGAAGAAAGTGGTCGCAGTCACTTACGGTTCAGACTATAATAATTTGATAAATAAAGAATGATGGTAAATGTTAAGCTCGGTAAAGAAATGAGAAAGTTGTAATGTTCAGGATTTGTTATCTATTGAACTAACTGACATCCTTTCCTGAAAAGTATCTCTCGTTGATTTAAGGTGGCTCGATATGGTTTTTCGACGCCCCGACCACCAATTTTCTACCTTAAAATAGAGCACCTCTAGAAGACGTTTTAAAGAATGTCATGCTATATACTTACTACAAATAGACTGATCTTTAGTATGCAGCTCAAAGTTTTGAGATCGGAGCGTCCTTGGCAACGTTTCGTTGCTATGGGTAATTTTCCTAATGGAGTATTTTCCGGGCGTGTTGAGGTTTTTAGCAAAATCGGTCTTAGGTACAGGTACGATACAATGTCGTAACTATTCTGGCTGAGTTTCGTTGAAATATTTAGGAGGGTTTTAAAAATAAAGTGCGTCTGAGTTTTCTTGGGGTAAATTTGAGAATATTTCAAGACATGCAAATCATCTGTCATAAATGGCAACTTAACAAAATGGTTAAAACATATTATTGCACACATTTTAAAATAGGAGTGTAAGGCATCCTAATTTCGTGATTCTTTCGAAATAGGCTAATTCGATTTGCTGATGTGTTACATGTTGTATCGCCTCCATTTCTAATAATTATGTAGCACCTAAAAGTTATCGGCAAATTAGTGCTTGCTTTAATTTCCCACATTACATCTTCTTAAAAATTGCAGGAGCAAGTACGTTGTACCCGATATTATTTTCTCGCAAGCACTTTCGCTAGGTGATCGAGTCTAAGGCTATCAAAAGCTTACCTCAAGTTGGCTGACTTTTGGTTTGCTTCCCAGAGGTTCTATTCACTTGCGATGTTTACAACGCAATTTCTTTCCTATTGTTCAGCTTGTTAAAAATCCGTGAATTCCAATGCACTATGCGCTTACTTGCAACGCTTGAATAATATCCGAATGTTGTGCGAGTATGTAAATGTGTTCAAATTAGAAATTATTAATTTTTTTAAACAATGCAAGAGTCCTTGCGTGAATAAAAAAAGGTAACGACAGATGAGACACAATACTTCTGCATAGATTATTTTTCAAATAGTGACTTATGACGGGAGAAGAACTGATTTCAACTCAAAGTTTGAAGGCGCTCATAAATCGATCAAAAGTTTTCCGTGCTTCCTGTATCACATAAAAATTACGTGACAGTGAAAATCCAGCCTTAGGCGTAAACTAGATGAACACGCATAGCTCCAGTAAAAAAAATCCACACCATGCCATTATTTATGAGCGGGATCATTTGCGGTCCTCTATATGGAGATCATTTGCGGTCCGGGATCATCTGCGGTCCGGGATCATTTGCGGTCCGGGATCATTTGCGGAACTGTACAGTACGAGCTAAATCGATTGCTGTTGTTTACAAACTTACTCGTTTTAGCTCCCATAGCCGTAATGCTGAGATTGTTACCTTCAATAAACTTAAGAGAAAGAGGAGACACTTTTCTTAGAAGTATCAAGTCTACATCATATTCCAGAGGTGATTACTATAAGGCATTTTCCAAAAATTATGCTTTTTCATTTACTCCGTGTCGAGGGGTTGAAACTTTGAACTACATGTAGCTTTCATTCGGCTTCGCCAAGAAACGCTGCAACACAACGCAAACATTTCGCTCTTTTTGTCTAACCATATCATCAAATATTTTTGCTTTTCTTTTTTTTACCTAGTTCACGCATGTTTTCTCCCAAAGATACGAAATTGCATGCAGTAGTCACTAAGCTATGCAGCAAATTAAATTAATCAGAAGGGATTTGCAATAAATAACTGATATTGTATATATCATTTACAATTTAATTAGTTAAAGTAACATTTTAGAAGCAACGGCAAACCAAACGAATAGACAATATTCGTATTCACGGTATTGAACTGGTACTAGCGTGCAGTTGAGGCTCATGCGGGGGAATGTTTACACTTGCAAATATTTTTAATGATATTTCCCCGCATTAGCCTCGACTGTAAGCTAGTTCCAGTTTAATACCGAGAATATGAATATTGTCTATTAAAATCAGTGGTTTGTCAGGGTCTCACAATGTCAAGAGAATAAATTTCGATACACACCTCAAATGGTTCCTTTTATAGCGATACTGTTTCCAAGTTGCTGTAGCTGCTAATGAATCGAGAATAACACCACAAACAGCTACAAATATCATCTTATCCTTAACTGTCGGCCATCTTGGATCTTGGGTATTTCGGGCTCTGTCTACCAACTACTCGGTCACGACGTGGAGAATCCTTTTTTTTTGTAAAGAAATGCAATTGCCTTCATCTAAATTTGCAGATACAAAACTTAGGACACGACTGGCAAGTTAATTGTTTTTTTTTTTGCTATGTTATGCGATGTTCCGCTGACCAATGTGATTATTGTTTCTCTTGGCATCCCGCGGCGTACCTGAATAGACCTTCAACAATATCAGCTTTCCTTCTGCTCTTCCATTCTAGTTTAAGCAAACTTGCAATAATTCATAGCTCTTTGATGTCGGGCAGTTTTTTCTTTTGTTTTCAAATTAAAATGATGCTTAACGCAGTGTGTGGCACTTAATGCGACTTTTGCGGCCTGCGCGGCTTTCATTCTACTGAAGTACGAGGGAGTTGCATGAAAGAAATGCGGGTTTTTTTTTCATCTCTAGCCCTTTTCATGCACTTCGCCACTGCATCGGGATTCGCTTTAATCCCTGTCCGCTCCCCCTCTTAAAAAAAATTTATCTCTTCGTCGTCATTCCCACTAATCATAATCGTCGTCGTCGTCGTCGTCGTCCTCCTCCTCCTCCTCCTCCTCCTCCTCCTCCTCCTCCTCCTCCTCCTCATCATCATCATCATCATCATCAATTGATATTAGCCGTCACACCAGTTTTTACTACTTTGTTGGATATCCTCGTTGGATAGCGCTTTCGTGACTTATGGTGCGCCTATCTGTTTCATTTATTCATGTTTTTTTTATGCAACTCCATTATTCCAGAATGAAATTGTTGCGCGCAACGTAAACAATTTTTGGGGTGGACGTACGTTGCAATCGAAACTAAGGTGCAGTAAAAACAAAATGAACGCAATTTCATACTGTATTCAAAGGGGACAGACTTAAAATAAATGTGGCTTCTAAACATATCTGAATTTCGTAACTGTTCATCAGTGGGATGCCTAAAATCTGTGCAATTCACCAATTGGTTTCGGCTCCATCAAATCCTATACCAATTGCAGAACAATTTAGGAGGAGCCACACACAGTGTGAGCACAGTTACTGGCAAGACATATTAGTAAGGAAAACAACGGAAAATTAATGTAGTATGTTAAATAACGAACTAAGTACACACGTCAACTAAATAAGCTAAGCACGCGCACAACTTCAGGAAATTTGCGCGCGCGCAACTGCATCAAACTGGAATGGAAGCAATATAGAAATTAAATGGGGGCGCTAGGATGATACAAAGGATCTAAAATAACAAAGGATGTCTTATAATCCAGAAGTACCTTATGTCGGCGAGTAAGGTATTTCTCTCCCTCTAAACCAGAGCGGGACAAAGATGATAATGGAGATTCCGGTTTTAAAGAACGAGTCTTTATACAAAGTTTCATTGGAAAAGAAGTATACTTGTTGTGGAAGAGAGTTTGACTGTAAATGTAGTTATAATTTATGAAGTGATATAGTATGCTCCCAAGCTTTTCATGGTGTTAAGTTCCAAAGTTTTTCATGGTCTCAAAATATCTGGACGGCTCAGCGGCTGAACAAACGTTCAAATCTTTTCGCCCAATGTTTATTTAGTTGTATTTTGTTTAGAATGTTTAACCAGAGGTTTCAGTTGAGCTCGTGCTGCTTTAATTCTTATCTGCATCTTCAACTCAATGCGATTAAGGATAGAAAGCTGGCACGACTGTCTAACACCTTACCAGCTAATGTTGATACCACACAAAAAAACCCTGTACCACCCGAAACACAGTTAGTCGTCACTATACCTGACGACCTTGATATAAGTGAGGGAGAAAGGGTTTATCATTCATTCCCACGAAACGCGCCAGTGATGAGTACTCAGCCCCCGCTGATTGTGAACGGCACTTGCGCCGCCTTCGCCTCAAGGCACACTTCTCTTCGCAACAGACGAATGAATCGACCTCTCAAAACGACAACAGCACTTCCATTAATGACTTCGAAATCCTGAAACCCAAGCAATCGACGTGGACCCCACCGGCTGGAAGATTCCCTGCTCTCGATTACTACATCACAAAATGTCGACAAGAAGTTAGTAAAATCAATTAAAAAAAAAAGACTGTCGAGACACAATCTGACACCAGAGGAAAAAGAATCCCTGAAAGCGCTAAAACAGCGCAGTGATATTGTAATAAAGAGAGCAGACAAAGGAAGGGCTGTTGTTGTCTGGGCACGTGATTTGTATATACAGGAAGCTGAACGACAACTGTCTGACGCTAACTTCTACCAACAGCTAGAGAGGGACTACACTTTGGATTTTAACGCCAAGGTTGAGTCAGAGGTGAATGCTTTTATAGAGAGAGGCGAACTACCGGTGACAGCGACTACTTTAGTGGTCAATAATCCTCAAACCTCTAACTTCTATTTACTACCAAAGATCCATAAACCTGGCACACCTGGCAGACCTATTGTATCAGCATGTGGTTGTCCCACAGAACTGCTCGCGACATACCTAGACAGGATCACCACTCCTCTTGTCGAGAATCTGCCTAGCTATGTGAAGGATACCAACGATATGCTTAGAATAACTGAGTCGTTTGCCTTTATTGGTACAACTAATTAAGTGTTTACAATGGATGTGAAGTCCCTCTATACTGTCATCCCAAACAGAGATGGTCTACAGGCCTTAGCTCATTTTGTCGCCAAGCGCGAAATCCAACAGCCACCCACGCACACCATGGTTCGCCTGGCAGAGTTAGTGCTTACCCTGAACACCTTTACTTTTAATGGCAAATTCTACCAACAGATCGGCGGTGTAGCCATGGGCAGTAAGCTTGGTCCCAACTACGCTTGTCTCTTCATGGGGTACGTCGAAGAACGCATCTTCGAACAATACAGGGGAACCAAGCCCGACCTTTACAAGCGCTATATTGATGACATAGTTGGGGCGGCTTCTTGCAGTAAAGAAGAGATAGAGGAGTTTGCTTCCTATGTTAACAACTTTCATCCAGATCTGAAGTTCAGCTGGTCGATTTTCAATGAAGAACTCCCCTTCCTGGATCTCCTTCTCCGACCTACTGCGACCCGACTAACAATAAACATCCATTACAAAGATACGGACTCCCATTGCTATCTGAACTACAACTCTTCACACCCTGTGAAATGCAAAGATTCCATTCCATATAGCCAGTTATTACGCCTGAAGCGCATTTGCAGCGATCCCACCGATTTCGAGAGTAAAAGCAAGAAATGGCAGGATATTTTTTCCAGCATGGTTACCCAACGCGTGTGGCCAGAAACGCCATTAACCAGGTCTCTGCGGTCACCCGTGAAGCAGCGCTTCAACCGCGAGACGAGGTCTCTGAGCAACAAGAAACCATCCCACTCGTTCTAACCTACCACCCTAACAACACGCCCATTCGTAACATCATGGTGAAAAACTTCTCAATCCTGCTGAATGGTAATGACACTAAAAGCTTATTCCAGCCAGTGCACGTTTTGTGTGCGTATCGCCGAGACAAGAATGTTCAGGACACCCTAGTACACAGCTCACTCAATGTTACTACAGAGGACGATCGTGGCACCTTTCCTTGCCAGCGCCCTCAATGTAAAACTTGTGCCCACACCAACTCAGCGCCCACCATTGACACCCCAGGAGGACGTATCACCATTCAACACAGGTTCTCTTGCACCACAAGAAACCTTGTGTATGCCATCTCCTGCCGAATGTGTGATAAGGTCTACATCAGTGAAACCGAGCGGCTTTTGGCAGAAAGGTTCAGAGAACATCGCCTCTCGGTGACCAAAAGAAAGGAGAAAGACACATCTGGCAAGGAACTTCCGGTCGCACAACACTTCATATCAGACAGACACAACGTTGACGATATGCTGGTTTCGGTCATCATCTCTGGACCCTGGAGTTTAAAAACCAGACGCCAAAGGGAGGCCCAACTGATATTCCACCACAGGACTCTACGCCCCAATGGTCTCAATGTGGAATTCAAATTTCAGTAGAACTGTATGTGCACGCGCGCCTTACGCAAGCTTTTTTGAGTTGTAGGGATTTTAAATTTAGCACGCGCATACATTTTTATTTACGCAAGCTTTTTTGAGTTGTAGGGATTTTAAATTTAGCACGCGGATACATTTTTAACAGTTGCATTCAAACTCACTGATGAAGAGGCAGCAGCCTCAAAACG
The DNA here is from genome assembly GCA_024195265.1 of Dendrophyllia cribrosa. Classification (NCBI taxonomy): domain Eukaryota; kingdom Metazoa; phylum Cnidaria; class Anthozoa; order Scleractinia; family Dendrophylliidae; genus Dendrophyllia; species Dendrophyllia cribrosa. Next base: position 6,686,829 of record JAJLRJ010000010.1, on the reverse strand, counting down.
TCTGAGAAACTAAATTTTAGCGCTATAAATTTAAAAACATTTTAAGTCTACATTCACGATAACGCGCTACACAGATTTATGCGCATTTTATGTGCATCTTTTGACTGCTTTAAATATAGTCGAGCCTCTCCTTATGGACACCTTTCTATAACGAACTGGTCTCTTGGTCCCGAAGATACTCAAATTAGTACAGTCCTTACCTCTATAATACAGACACCTCTAAAATGCGGAGTCTGTCCCTTTGGATCTCTGTAAGTAAAGCATTTGCTTTTACAAGGAAAATATTATTTTGAAGGGATCGGCTGAACAATGAAATAACTGTAAATCACAGAAAATGCTGAATGAAAATCAAGGTTCGCACTTAAAAAAACGATATAAAAAACAACCCTTACTGTAAGTGAGTCCACTAAAGACAATGTAAGTTGTAAACGTTAATAAGATCACGACGAAGCAACACGGCTAAACACAATCTTTGCACATCTTTTACAAGAGGACGAAATCTTATTTTTGTTGTCAGATAATGACGATAACTGTGTTATTTTTTTTAGCAGAACAGTTACCTGACGATGCAAATGATGATGATGATAATGGTGATGACGATGATGGCGAATTGTCACAACAATTTCATGGGCTGCAGCTAGAGGGACAAGAAGACCACGTGGAAGAACAAGACCAAGATAAAACAAAAATAGATGAGTGAGTAACGGTTTAGCCTTAATATTCCAAAAAGTACGCTACTTTATGATAAAGCTCAGGATATTCCAGGCCACGCAAGCTACTAAGCAAGCTCAATACCAACGCACGCAGTTGCTTTATACGAAAATAGAGGAGAATTTGGAGCTTAGTTTTTTCCCTGGTTTTATTTGCAGTCGTTTGTTTTTCTCTTGATGATCCATAAAACTGTGAACTCACAAAATTGGAAATTCCTCTTGTATCTTGTTTCTGTAGCCTGAAGAACCAGGGTGCAGATCCTGTGTTCTCTTTTTAAAAAACCGATTGGCACAAACGTAGTTTCATCCCAAGCTCTTAAAGACTTTCAACTGTTCTTTCATCCTTGTTGTCATATTTTTTAGCTTTCTAATTGAAAATATTTCTGTAGTGTTAATATTGTTCATCCATTTTGCTTTTTTAAAAGATAGTTGAAATAAAAGTTCGTGTTTAACAACAGTTGATTGTTTGAATGATAAATGATTGCAGAGAAATAGTGACAAGTGAAGGTACCTACTGGCCCCTCAAACAAAAAGCTGTTCACCTAATGTTCCCTGCTAATGCTGTATCTGAGCCCACGACAATAGTGGTCCACAAATGGAAATGCAGTGCTTGTTCACCTCTGCTTCAAGATCATGAGGCCATTGTTAGCAATGTGATAGAAATATCTACCATCAATGGAGAAACTCTGGAATTCAATGCGGAGGTGAAGCTGTTTCTATCTCACAGTGCACCGGACCTAAAGGGCTATGAAATGGTGTTAAAAAGGCAGATCGACAAGGAGTGCAATGAATGGGAAGACGTAGATGGAACCCAGGACTTACGGAGTCTTTCAGGTTTAAATATTTCCTCTTTGCAAGGCAGACTTTATGTCGACTGTTGGTACACGTTTTAAAGGCCCATGTTCACCCAATCTACTTTGCGCGCCCAGGCTGATTTTCGCACAGACGGAAAATGGAGAAATCGACGTGTCAGCCAATCATAACGCTTCATTGAACAATTGAGCTGTTTCAAAACAAAAACACAAGCGCGCAAAGCAGATTGGGTGAACATGGGTTGAATGCTGTCTACGCATGTAGCATCCTATTTATATTGGGCTTGTTTTCCTGTGTAGAAACGGTTGTGTAGTAATTAGCGCTCAGGACTTGCGATCCCAAGGTCGGTGGTTCGTTCCTTGCATAATGGCGAATTATTTCAGACAAAATGTGCATGTGGAGATCATTTTTTGTAATAAAATAAGAAATACATTTCCTTTATCTAATTACTCTCGGCAGTGTTTACATTACAATTTCTTGTGGGGCTGAGCATTCGAAACAAAATAATTCAATGACACATAACAAGCTAGGTTAAAAATTCCAATTGGCAGGAGGCTAACCAGTTGGCTATTTACAAGTGTGGCCTAAGAGTTGAACTCTGCTTTACCGTGAAAAAACTCCAGCTAGTGCTAAGGGCGAGTCTTAAATTCGGAGCCTCCAGATTTCACGACCTGCGCCTTAATCACTCGACCACGTTGCGGGGTAAAAAGCACCGCATAATCATTTTTGTAGCTTACTGCCTTTAGAAGGCGTAAGCTACTATGTTGTCCGTCTGAGTGAGTGAGTGAGTGTAACAATAGAATCCGAGCCCACAACGAACTCTGCCGATTTCGATCCGATATTCCCCGATCTTAGCTCCTTTTTTTCTTGGAACCTCGTCGGTTTTTCAACGTTTGTCGAGGATAGCTTCGCAACCTTGTCGGTTGTTCAACGTTTGTCGAGGATAGCTTCGAATGTCCCCGAATGTTCACTCAGGGAAGACTATCAGATTTCTAACAAATATGGCCGCTCGTGAACTCCACACTTCCATTTTGCAGACGTTCATTTTGCGTAACCGGAATGAAAGCACGCCTTTTAAGACTTGGAAATGGAAAGAAAAAGTCATTTAGAAGATTTTTATACCTTTGTAGTGGTGGTTTGAGAGCTAAAAGCAATAAAATTTGTCACAAGTGAGGACATATCTTCTTTCAGAATTTATACTCGAAGCGGCTACCCTGGGTGCCAGAGGTTTTTCTTGCGCGGTTTCCAGTAACGGTTATGTCTCTATTTCTCGCGGCTTCGCCACTCGTTGATCGGCTCGGCCGGTAAGTCACGAAGCTCGCCGCGAGAATACCTCTGGTACCCAGGGTACAAAGCGGCAGACTTTTCTAAGAATTTTCAAGCATTCCTGGAAAACTACGGTAAATAAAGTCACATTTTTCACTTTGTAAGAAACATTTCATAGACTGTTTCTTTGTCTTATAAGTGGCTTTTGAGAAATATTTAGAAAACTTAACCACATTCGGTCGAGCGAGAAATTCGCCAGATGCTGAACACATTTGCGTGGCCGACAGTTTCCTTGATGCGATAATTTGACGCGTTTTGCTCTTGAGACTAAACTAGTAGATATTTGAATAAAACTTTCAACCGAGAGAATTCGTTTCCTGTGTTTGTTATTTTAAGACAAATAGTGAGAAGAAGCTTCCAATTTGATACTTAAAGGCAAATTGCGATCAAACTTGTTCGAATGTTTTCTTCATGAAGCCGATAATCACGGTAGAGGCACGCTAGTAAATATTATTAAATTAAATAGTGCTTTAAGAAATAAAGTTTGCTTTCAAGATATTTTTGATTCGCGAAAACATTATGCGAATCATCTTTACGGATAAGAATGGCATTCTATATACACAGGAAAAGTCGGAAATTTTAGAAAACACTAGATATAATAAAGCAGGTTGCTGAAACGTTTTAAAAGTAAATATTGCGTGACGCATCATGAATCCCCCCCCCCCCTCCCCCCCGTGATTTCAAGACTAAATCGAAGTGAAATTTTTCTAGTTCCTATTAATAACTGCTTTGATTTTGCCATGTATTAGTTTTTCCCGGCTTCATAGTTTTTTCAAAGTGTTGTCGCAAATATACAATTTTGTTTCATGCAAATGTTCATGCATGTTGTTCATGTTTTGTTTTCATGCACGTGTGAAATGTAATTCGATCGCGCGCTGTTTTTCTTGATCATGAATCCAAAGTATTTTAAATGAAACTTATATTTCCTTGAATGAAAATGTCTTTCCCTTGAATAAAAGAGTGAATGGCTTATCAGAATTCGGTGATTTTCTGCTTCCGGAAGGCTTGGCGATTTATTTATCCTAATTGCAGCCCTAGCGTCTGCGAATTATATTATAAACATCACAAAATAATATTTAAATTCACCAATTTATAGTACTCGTCACCACAGTTTTGAAAATTATAAAAACAGAATCTCCTGAATGCGATTCCTTTTTTTTTTCATTACCTGTAAATGGCTTCCAAAAATTTATTGGAAATCCGGGCAGGAGAGGTAGGCCTGTCCCGATTGTGCTCGTAAAATGCTGGAAAGTTGCTCACTGGAATGCCAAAAAGTTGCTAAAAAATTGCCAAAAATCCAAAAAGTTGCTACCAAAATTTCAAAAGTTGCTACCTAAATTTCCTGACATTTTTATATAAACGTTAATTAAAAGCTTTATTTTTCGTTCTTCACAATAATTGCTAACATCGGTCAAGAAAAATAGCTTGAAATTTAGCTATAAAGAGTTGCTCGCAAATATGGGCGAAATTTAAGGATACTCTTAAGTCTAACGGAACAAAACGCATGGTTCATTTGACGTCTTGCCGAACGATATGAGGGAACTTGAACGAAACTAGTAGCTCTACTGATTGCATTCTCAGAGTCTAAAACCATATAAAAAATCAAAATGTTCCACCCTCTTTGCATTGTTATGTTGAAGCATGACAGCTTCTATGATTTGTACAATGTGCATTACGAAATAAGAAAACGTGTTATTAAGATTGACATTTTTCGAGGTGTGTCGCTAAAACAGTTTTTTTATTACAAGAGAGAAAACCGTAAGAGCGGACTGATTTTCAGTCAGAGGATATTATCTGTAAGTTAAGGAGTTTTGTTAGTCCAATTAAACCTGTTTACAACAACGTGATAGATACGTGGTAACGGAAATAAAACCCAGTTGATTAACATATTGTTTAGTTGTAACACACTATACCTGGACTACACAAAACTGATATCAATGTCATGAGAAAAGTAAACAATAAAGGCGGCTTTTCACCATCTTTTTCCGTTCATGAAAAGTAAACAAAACAAAGACGGCTTTTTTTGTGTGTCATTTTAGCCGATTATCCATTATAATATTAGATGAGGATCACAATAGGCCTGCGAAACGTTGTCAAGTGACAGGTTATGTGTTCAAAAGGTTGATAAACCTTCAAGAAATTTGCATGAATTGAGGTTTTCCACGAAATTGTTGACTTTTTCGTGCTTGATATGTGCTCTAAACCTACATTTTGCTCAAAAATTGCTCTGAAAGGCAAAAGTTGCTCAAGGTTTCTAAAACCGCAAAAAGTTACTCCAAACGCCAAAAGTTGCTCAAAAGTTGCCGAGCACAATCGGGACAGGCCTAAGGAGAGGGGGGTCTCTGGGCTTGGAAATCCAGGCGGCAGAGAGAGAAAGGGGGGGGGGGGGCTAGCGGGCCAGGAAATCCTGCGATAATCTAAGTAATAACAGGCGCAGTAAGCTACATGCAGTCATAGACTGCCTATTTTTTTATTTAACTAATGTATCTATTGCAGATATTAGAGGTGGTTGCCGTACTTCAAGTGACATTCCGGACTTCTTCTTTCCTGTTGTTCAAGCTGGCATAACTAAATGCTCGACATACACAGTGGTTTGTCGTCTCAAGTTGTCTCCCCCTTACCCCGTTACATCCACTGGTGGTATCTTCAGTCATACTGACTTTCCAGACGTGACTGTTACAATCCCTGAGAATGCTGTTGCACCTGAAGCAAACTTTTCTCTGCAGTTAAAGGTGGGCATAATTACAAAATTGTACAATCAAATTGCCACTAACGTATAAAAACAAAGCGTGTTCTGCGAACCAGCAAATACGTTTTCTATGTATCAATTAATTAAAAAACGGCCAGTTTTTTACGTGGCCAAGTGGCCTCAACGTTAAATTTGGGACGTTGCAAAGAGAAAGAAACTAATTTAACCTGGCAGTGACAACCCTCAGCTAAAAGTGTTCACGGTAAGCTGGCCGTTGTGATTAGCTAGAGAACAAAAGCACTAATAATAAACATGACTGATCTTAAGAAAGTGACTAATTTGGGTGGTTTTAATCTCTTACATCAAGTGAAAAGTTTAAAAGCAGTTAATGTAGGCAGTGTGCATCAATGTTCAATTACATCGGGATGTTGCTCGTCAAAAGTCAATAAATTAATTTGGCTTTTCCTATTTGCTCAATCGGTCTGGCCTTTCATACGAACTACTCTAACTCAGACAATCAAAACCTTGTGACAGAAATGGTTAAGGTGTGACAGTACTTTTGTTTTTTCATTTGTAATGGTTAGGTGCAAGAAGTTCCAAATGAAGAATGTGAGGATGTGTTTTTAGGACCTGTACTGCGAATTGTCCGTTCCCAAGTCCACTTCTTAAAGCCCGTCACAATTCAGTTGCCAGTTTCACTTCGCGACGAACGGGAAGGAATTCCGGATCCGTTAACATGCCTTGTCAGAGTGTTTTTCCTGTGGACCGATGGTGAACATAAAGAATGCATTGAAATCACTGATGATCTTGTAACCCCTGCAAGCTTTGATGGGACGTTCGTTAGGTTTCAAGTTGAACGCTTCTGTGGGTAAGGAAAAAATAATACGTTGTTTGTAAGGTAGATAAACGGTCCCGTGAAATGTCGTGAAAGTACACAGGCTTCCCAAGCTCAAAATTCGACTCTACGTACGTGGTGTATGCGACAGCTTGTGTATATAGAGAAATGTATGGGAAAATCACGGATTCTCTAAAATTGGGTAAATAACTATCTATTTTGAAATATAAAGTTTACCTATCTCAAATGTGTCGCTTACTTGTGTCTTGTACCGAATTTGAAGCCATTCCGACGCCATTTAGCGAAGTTATTCGAAGTCGTGACTTCGAATAACTAAAGCTTTTTTAGTTGCCCTCTTGTCCATTTCTCTAGTGGTTAGCGCATTGACCTTTTCAACTGAAGGTCAGTGATATGAATCCTGAGATCAGGGTGTGCCACCTGGCTTTTTCAAAATGCTGGATTGGACTAAACTTTTACATTTTCCTTTTATAATCTCTTTAAAAACTCTCGAGTTAAATTGTTATGGCGGGCGGCGATTTCGTAGCGTAATTCAATATTCAAATATTCAATTCTGCTATTTCAAGGCTCGTAGTAATTCTATCGGCCCAGTCTGTTAAATGTTTTTCCAATTTGTATTTCTTACAGATATTGGCCTGTTCTTGATGGGCACAATGTTGCTGGAATTGAAAGTTACTTGTCCAGACGTTTTTGGAATACTCAGTCCATTCTGCCATCCTTCATCGCTTACTTTCATCCAGATTCCCAAGATATTTTGCGCCTTATTTGCTGCCCTGCTCATCTTAGATCTGAGGTGATGAGTGAGCTTGAAAGGAAAGACGTAACACCCAGAGATGTAAGTTCGAAGAAAGATATGGTACCGAACTATGACAAGGCATTCGTCTTTGTATCAGGAGGAATAAGACCATATTGTATGGAGGACGTGGAAGATATTTACCTCATGTAAGTATAGATACCATGAACTATAGAAATCAGTCGAACGAGGAACTGAGATAATCGAATAAGAAAATCACGTTTTCGGTTATTGAGTGAATATTGACTATTTCTGAGTTCAAAAAACTGTTAACTGCTACTGTAGGTAAAAAGGTCATTAACGATTATCTAATTTGAGTGAAAAGATCAGACTAATATAGTTAGTACGTTTTATTATAAAAAGTATAGAACTGACTAATAGTTCCAAAACATACCAACAAACGGACAAGAATAACAAAAAGATCCTCTGCACTTGTGCTTGACATGGAATGTTTGAATGAACTGGAAGCACACACTGAACTTTTCACATAACGTCTTTCATCCGTGGGGTTTTGCCCGTTCGGGTATCGTCAGTAGGATGTTCAAGGTTATTTTATTCACACTTATTTCGTTATAGTAAAATTTACAAAATTAAGAGAAAAATAAAGGGGAAAGAATTACATAACAAATATGAAATGACATTCAACAAGAAAGAAGTGTGCAGTGGCCAAAGGGGCCATTACAATGTCATTATCAACGCTGTAATCCACGGCACTGAAGAAGCCCAAGTGGGCGAAACGTTTACGTATTAAAGACATTTATATGTGAAAGGTTCGCTGTACGCTTCAGTTTATTCAAATATACCATGTCAAGCACATGTTTTTAGTATCCGTCTGGATTCTTTTCACGATTAACAGGAGATCCGAGTTCCAAACTGGGCTTAGCCTGCGAATACATCCGCCTTTCATTGCTCCCGACTGCTGGGGCAAATTTTCACTCATCTCTTTGTTCTTTCGACTTCTGTTACCATTTCGTGTAGTGTGGTCAACGGATACCTATTGGATATTTCTTTTTTAACAGGTTAGAAAGTGATACGCAGACCAAGGCTGAATTGAGGGTTCGTTTTGGTAGTAACAAAGACCTAGCACAAGTGGAGTTTTATAGCACCTTGAAACCGTCAAGGAGAACCTTATTGTGTAAATTGCGCTTAAAAGTGCCCTCTCTGAGCGTTGATCGTACGGTAAGTAACTTAGCAATTTAATTTAAGTGTCGGCATTTTAACAGATCAGGGCTTGTGTCACTAGGAACGTTTACAGAACAAAAGGAGCTTTTAGACTCAGTGTTGAGGCAAACAGACAATACATCTAAATTTACTTTGAATCATTCGGAATGATTCAAAGTAAATTTAGCAAGGTGTTTCCCTCCAGTTTCCATGCAGCCGCACCGACCATTTTTAAGCGGCCGTTTAACTAACTTTCCTTTATTGAATAAGTATGAAACTTACACAAAATATTGTACTTAGTTTGAAGTCTATAAGATTGTAACAATTTTGTAAATCGGATTTAAAATTGCGGAGATAAACGAGTAACATTGAAATCGTTTGAGTCTAAATTCCGAGCGATTGCGATGGCATCTAGAAAAATCAAAACTATTACGATAAACTATGACATATGGCAAACAAAATATCTAAAAATTAGAAACTTTTGTCAAGCCGATTTTGAGTAAATCAGAAAAACATTTCGAACTTGTGATTTTGCATGTGTATGAGCACATCAATAAGTTCCTCAATTAAGGTTATAAAAGTTTAATTTCTCAATCTCAAATTTACGCCAAAATGCGTGTTTAGAGTATGAGATGAAAGTTTGAAAGCGTTTCTTGTTTTTGTTTTGGAGTTTCGATTTTCTATAGGAGACCATAGTTTTTTTACTGAGTCCTTGATATTGCATCCTCGGAGACCCAGGGGCAGTTAGTCGGGGAGGGACAAAGTAAAAACTCGGCAAAAATTAGCGCGACGAAAGTTTTCAAGAGCGAGCGAACGAGCCCCTGGGTTTCTACACTTACCGAACCAGTTCCACGACCATTTGAAATCCCCGTCTCCGATTGGGCAGAAAATTTCTGGCATTGTATTTTTCTGCCCAATCAGCGAGCTGCATCTATCGCGCCATTTTCGTGCCTACTTACACGAAGATTGTTTTTCCTTGATCGCCATTGCGTTGCTCGTTCAACTGAGGCGGCTCGCTTGGAAAGTTTTTTAAAAAAATATATGGCCTCAAAGCCGAGGATAATCGCGAGATTCAGCATGGCCGCATCAAATCAAACACTCACTGTCACATTCAAATGTATTGTATCCTTTCAACTCGTAAGTTGTTTTTTTGGTAGACGTGGTGAATCCCACGCCGAAGATACACTAAACGTTTTCGAAATCTACGCCATGCAGAGTTCTATGAAACCTAAAATATGAATGAATCACTGACCACAAGCCGGGTAACAATTTTGACCACGAAAACAAACTTCGAATGCATTCAACAAAGCACAAGAGAAGGTTGTGAAGAATGTGGTTGTAAACACCTTTAATAATGGAAGATGATGCTTTGCAGGAAATTCCTGGCAGAACACACCATGGAATTGGAACACTTCCAAAAGATCCAATTTCAAGCCTTCAGATTTTAAGGACCTCCGGCTATGGTTGGACAAGCATATTAAGAGAAGCTGGGTCAATCATTACTAAGACATTTTGAGAGCTGTTACTATTCATTCTTTTTTTTTATTTAAGCTGAAGTTACAATGTATAAGCTTACCTCTTTTTAAAATTCGCACGAAAAGCAAGTCAGGAACGTTAACCGCGTGGCCCGTGTAAAGGAATATTCTTTTACATGGAAAGTTTCTGTTAGAGATTAGCTATCCACTGCCCGGTAATAAAACAGGGGAATTTTGTTTTTGGTCAACCAAACAATTTTTATAATGATTTCGAGCGCCAGTGTCCACTTCGTGTGTATCTTTTTATGGCGTTGGTCTCAAAGGGCTGCGGCGTACTATTGCAGTCTTTAGCGTATAGTATTCCGGCTTGTGATCAGTGATTCATTCATATTTCAGGTTTCATAAAACTCTGCATGGTGTAGATTTCGAAAACTTTAAGTGTATCTTCGGCGTGGGATTCACCACGAAATGCAGACTGTTTCTCGAGTCTACCAAAAAAACAACTTACGAGTTGAAAGGATACAATACATTTGAATGTGACAGTGAGTGTTTGATTTCGATGCGGCCACGCTGAATCCCACAATTATCCTCGGCTTTGAGGCCACATATTTTTTTAAAAACTTTCCAAGCGAGCCGCCTCAGTTGAACGAGCAACGCAATGGCGATCGGCGATCAAGGAAAAACAATCTTCGTGTAAGTAGGCACGAAAATGGCGCGATAGATGCAGCTCGCTGATTGGGCAGAAAAATACAATGCCAGAAATTTTCTGCCCAATCGGAGACGGAGATTTCAAATGGTCGTGGAACTGGTTCGGTAAGTGTAGAAACCCAGGGGCTCGTTCGCTCGCTCTTGAAAACTTTTGTCGCGCTAATTTTTGCCGAGTTTTTACTTCGTCCCTCCCCGACTAACTGCCCCTGGGTCTCCGAGGATGTTGATATTGTAGTTTTAGCGCTTTTCTATATATTTCAAAAACCGCGAGATAGAGTTTTTTAAAACTTTTATAGTCGTTTCTTTATAATATCAACAACATTGTCTCGAAGTTTAATCTTGATTGAAACATTGCAACATGGTCAAATAAAATAATAAAGTTCACCCAAAACGCGATTGAGACTTTGTGCTTTGATTGCACGGTTGAAGGCGCACAAAGACGCTTTGATTAATTGATTCAGGTGAAGCGCAACACATTTCTGCGTGACCATCATGTCACAGTTTTGCGGAGTAACGTTAGGGGCTGTATTCCACGTTATTTTTTATCATTCCCACGAATTTCAGTGGGACGTTTATTTGAAGGCAGGTTTTTTATTCTCATTTGACGTGCACTGGACACTCTCGACATTTTGAATTGTAGAATTAATCGCGAGTGTCAAATACTTTCGCAGTGTCTTCTTGAGTAATTTCCTTACGCATATTTAATATGAAACTGTTAGATGCAACAGAGAAAACACAACTCGCAATTTGTGACGTTCGCCTCGCATCAACAAACAACAGGTGTACTCCACCGCGGTCAAACGAGAGAAATTTGCAAAAGTTAACCAAAGTACTTCAAAGTTAAGGTTGTCATTTTCACTGTTTATTAAAAGTTTCATATATTGACAATACACTGTCAACTCACTAAACGTTTTGAAAGTTTACAAAAAAAAAGTTCTAAGCGTTTGAAAACTATGAACCGCAGAACTGTCGGCGCCATTTGCCAACACAATTTTGCTCAGGCACGAAGCGTTTTGATCAGTTTTCAACGATCGAAAAGAAGCTCGTTATTTTGAGCCGGAAAGATGAAAAGATAGTTACATAAACTAATTATTTTATACATCCTTGCCCACGTTTCCACTTAATTCTAAATGAATCCCACCAAATAAAACGAAAAACGCCTCAGACGTGTGACCGCGGTGAAGGTTTGAACAATCCCGCCGTCCCCAGAGTTGCGCAATACTGCACATTTGTGGACGACCAAACTGCATTTTAATACTTGGTCGCTACGCTCAAGTAAAAAGCACTCAGTCGTTACAAATAAATCATCAACTTATCAGTTGCCGCGAACTTTGAAATCCCTGTGTATCAGCTCATCAGTTAGCAGAATCCCTGATCCATCCTTTACTTATTCATTTGGTTCCCCCTTTTGTCAATGCAAACGACGCAAAATTCTGCTGCCATATAAACGGCAAAGCACTTTTGAATTTTCTTGGCGACTACATGCGACATTTTCTTTTCAATTCTTTGCATTTTGAACTCATAAAATAACTTAGTTCTGATTGCATTATGAAAGTGTTTACCTAAAAAGAATATTCTTAAAATTTTGCGCCAATAGAACTCATGTATCTTATGTTTACTCAGCACGGCTAGTGCTGTAAAAGCGCTTTGATTCTCGAATTGGGCATTACGAAAGTGTAAATTTTTAAACAGAAATAAAAGTCATCGATCGATATTTCTGCCGACAGAACATAAAATAACACTGCCGTTACCAAAGGCAATTTGATGTTCTTAACAAAAGTGGTTAACAAAAAGAGTGGCCTAAATATTTTGTGTCGAAAGAACTGATAAAAATAACGCAGCCGACCGAATTATGTTTTGTTTACACAACACGGCTGTGACTATTATAGCGCTTTGTTTCTCACAAAGAACATGTTTTTATTAAAAAGAAGAATGTAGTTCTTGATATTTCATGCCAACAGCTTTTGCAATTACACTTTCTGAATCAAAGCTTAGGGCATTCAAATTACTTGACTTTATGAACGCTGACTGAGCCGTTTCGTTACCTGTTTAACACTTTCTCTCGGAGACGGAGGTTATAACGGGAAACATCGTGTGCTTGTATACACACATGGCGTTTGAACTTTCCTTAAAAACGCTTGGATCGACTTGGAGAACAGAACGAAAGTACGCAACGAATTTATGGCCGCGAAATTTCGAGCACAGCGAACTCCGAAAAGCCAGGAAATTCGTCGAAATACGGTTTGCATGTTTTTTTTCACAATACCGTAGGCACTCAGCTTCAAACACACCAAGAACTTCGGGCTTTCTGGTGCACTTAGTACCAGCGCGAGAAATCGCAACAGCTGTACTCAAACTCGTCATCCGATCTAAAGTCCCCTAATGATACTTTATTATTTAGTAGATTGCAGACATTCAGGAGCACTCGCTACGTGACTTTTGTTCAACGAGAATGGAGAGCATGGCGATCAATAGAAAATGATGCGCGCGTGAGCCACGAGGAAAAAACAAAAGTATCGAGCCGAAGAACTATTTTCGCTTTATTTTCTTTGGAAAAAAAAAATGGTAGCAGTCTAAAACTTGCACGGAGATTCGTTTGCCGACACCAATTTAAATTTTGTATGTGCGTCGAGCAGTCTCAATCCCTTTCATTTTGTCTTTTCTGATGCTGAAAAATAATATGCGGATAATCGTGTGATTTTGAGAAACAAAAGCTGAAAACAATAGCGCGCATTGTTTATTGTTTGCTTTGCCCGCCCACTACATGTTAATGAGTACAGCAGAGCGTGCCCGGCAACCAATCATTTAAGCCGCTTTTTGAGCGTCTATGAATAATAACGAGCAATATGTCAGATCTAGAAATTTTCTGCGCTGTAAGTAAATGTCCCGAGAACGATAGCCATTTTGCGCGAGCGGGCGTGCTGGGGGGTTGTTTGCTGGCCAAGTTGCGAGCTTCTCGGGAAACTGCCAACTATGCGTTTGTGGCGTGTCACCGCTGTTTATTAAAGGTCACAACAAATGTAACGCATTACGTCATCCAGTTATATCATTTCACACAATGCATATTTATGTCACGCTAAAGCACTTTTTTTTTTTTGTAATTTGGAAGGTCTATGATAACCGCTAAAATGTAAATAATTTGCTGCTGAAATGCAAGAATCAGTTATTTTCTCAGGCCATGGATTAGATTTGTCCGGCCTAACATTGGCCAATACACTGTAAATCAATCATGATCGCTCGTTCCATAGACCTCTTTCATAATGGCGGCCGATTTATCGCGTTCGAAGAACGCAATCCTAATTTCGTGTTGGTTGTCCTGTGGTTTATGTGCAGTAAAATTTGAGATTTTTTGGTAGACGGTCTTCCAAATGGCCGCCCCTATTGGTTTTTTTTAGGGGCTCATTTCCGCCGGAAATTCCTTTGAACGCGTCTCCATAATCTGTGATTACTGCTAGTTTATTCTTTTATATGTATGTTACTCTTACCAGCTTACCACAGTGACCCCGTACAGCCGCACAAGGGCAAGTCATGCCTTTAAGATCCATCAACCGTCCACCTCAGTTAACGCTTTCAAATATTCATTTTATGTGAGATCAGTTCCTGTTTGGAATGCATTACCATCCGACATTGTTAAAGCTGCATCATATTCAGAATACATCTGTGAAGTATCTCCTACTCTTTTACGTTTTTGAAAACCAATTTGCACATGTGTAAACAAAGACGCTATAACTCAATTTACAACTTTTAAATTAAAATTTGACCTAACTTAATTTAATTTTTCTGTGTTAATTTACCGAGCGGCCGCTGGCTGCTCCATTGCCGGATTAGCCTTGCTATTGGCATTCATTCTAAATTAAAGATTAAAGATTAAAAGCCTCACTGGCCTCGGTAACATGTGCAAAATTCAAAAGAATTTTTACTCTAAAATGAGGCCAGCGAGGCTAATTAACATACATATAAAAGAATAAATAAATCGGCCGCCATTATGAAAGAGGTCTATGACCGTTTTAAACTTATCACTGTCTTTTCAGGTCTCGGAGGAACCCGCTCATCAACAGCGTGGTATGTTTTTTGATTTTTTCCCCGTTTTTTGTAGCCTGCGAGCACGCTCTCGGGCTCGGGCTCGGGTTCGGGGTTTCCTTTCCCTCCCCCTTCCCCCCTCCCCCTCCCCCCTCCCCCACCCCCCTCCCCCAAACCCGAGCCCGAGAGCTTGCTCGCAGGCTACGTTTTTTGCTTCTTATTACTTATTTCCACGTAAGTGCATTGTTTTGTTTACGAAAAGTTCACTGTTATTGATAACTGTTGGCTAACTGTTATTGATAACTGATTGATAACTGTGATTGAGTGAGTGATTGAGTGAGTGGGTGGGTTATTGAGTGGGTGAGTATAAAGCGGGATCAGGGTCAAAATTCACTTCTTAATAGGAACAGACAAAACAAAATGCCAGGCTGCGTAATAGGAACAGGTATAGCGTAATAAGAACAGGCACATCGTAATAGGAACAGGCACAGCGTAATAAGAACAGGCACATTGTAATAGGAACAGGCACAGCGTAATAGGAACAGGCACAGCGTAATAGGCACACACACACACCATATTACATGTAAGAGCTGCTGTCTGTAAATATATTTTGATTTTGTGGACTAATTTGACTAATCAACCTGTGTAAATTCAATTAAGAGACAGCAGTTCTTTATCAGGTTTGGATGAGGATTATGTTTACATTCTCATAGCACGACTTGTCGTGCAATGTTACAGACTCGACAAGATCGGTTTACGTTCACAGTCTAGAAAATTCTGAATTCTATTGTTCTGGTTTAATAAGATTAGATTACATTTACTGATCATTTAGACATCCATAGGATTGTTCTGATGTATGTTGGTGTAGAAGTCATGTTTCTGGTTTCTTTTATCAACAGTGATAGCTTAGGAATGTTGCACGAAATTATTTGTTTCCAGTTCTTTTTATCTCCTGGAAGTTAATGTTTAACTTACAGGAGAATATTGTGGGCTTACTTGCATTTTTTGTCGATCCATGGCCCCAGATTTTATTCGACATCGGTAGCCTATTTTGACCTTATTGTTTATGCTGATCCTCGATGGTCAACTGGTGTAGTGGTGGTTTCGGTGTCGAATGGTCCAGGTTCGAACCTCCTAAATAGGCCTTATTGGCCGTTTTTATACTAGAGACGCATTATCCGTCCAGACGAATAATGCGTCTGTCATGTTATGTGTCTAGTGTAAAGACGGGACGAACAACTAGAGACGCATTATCCATCTGGACGAACTTGGGCAAACATTTGTAGTTCGTCTGGTTATGCGTCTCTAGTATAAAGACGGGCACAATACGCATTATCCGTCTAGACGAACTATCTTTCATAGTGCGTCGTTTAAGACGCATTTCGAAGGATAGTTCGTCTAGACGGATAATGCGTCTTGTGCCCGTCTTTATACTAGAGACGCATAACCAGACGAACTACAAATGTTTGCCCAAGTTCGTCCAGACGGATAATGCGTCTCTAGTATAAAAACGGCCATTCACAATAGCCGCCATGGTGGTGGCTACATTATGGTGCAAATTAGCCATGTGCTCTGCCAGGGGGCAAACAATGGATAAAAGAACAATTTTCGGGAGATCGGTTCTTTCTAACAGTGAAGTATCCTTGTAAAAATCTTATTTGAGAGCTAGATAGTTATTATATTTATTAGAAGTTTGGAATGGTTGATCTATATCTGACTTGCATCAGTTTTGTTAACTACGCAGACTGTTTACTTGTTACTAAAGCGACGAAAATAACTTAAATTTAAGTATATAAACTACTGTAACACTGTAAAAATGTATTAGCTCCAAAAAGATATCAGTATACTAAACAACTGGTTTGAAATCTCCCGAGTTTGAGTTGTTTGCCCCCTCAGAAATCACGTGGTAAATTTGCATATAGTACAAAAACCAACATGGCGGCTATCGTGAATAAGGCCTATTGCATTTTGTTATTTTCTTTTTGCCTTCTCTGTTTTCATTTTTTTCTGTATATTTATGCATGTAAAGCGCACTTGATCATTATCACGTAAAGTGGCGCTGTATAAATTTTCAATATTATGATTATTATATTATTATTTCTACGTTATTCTAATAGAGTTATTCATTTCTAAAAAATAGCGACAATAATTTGAATGTTTCTTTGTTTTAAATTTTCTGTAAAGGGCTCGGCAAAGGTATAAATTATATTATTTGTCCGACGCTCGTAACATGATAAACATTTCATCTTTCTCATATTAGCTAAACGTTGACTACACAATCTGTGTCATGTTACGATTTTACTGTTAAACGTGTTTGTGGTAGCGCCCGGCATTTGCCAAGACAACAGATGCTTTGAACTCAGAAAAGAGGATCAGAGAAATTACTATCATCAGAGAAAATGTGTTAAGTTCGCGAAGATGGAGAAACTGTCCGGGCTATAGAATATGTATATTTTTAATTTACCCTTAAGTATCAATGCATTATTAAATACAAGGGGAATAGATAAAGATCACCCAAAATGAGTTCTCTTGATCAATAAAATTTTCCTAATTTGTGTTATACGAAATGCATGGGGACCAGAAAGGAAAATTTGTGTTTTGAGTTGAATTAAATATTGAAAGCAAAGTACCCGTACAAAATCCTATGGCTTGAATGAACGAAAAATGTAGCGCTGAGCTGACTGTTGTTCTTTCGTCTTGAAATTTAAGAAAGATTTAATATTAACATTTTTTGAAATTTGTTTTAACACTGAAAAGCGCTCAGAGCAAGAGCACGTTTGTGGTCTGTCATAGTCTGACTTAGTGAACCAAGACCTTAGACGAACCTTACAAGAGAAAATTACGAGAGCAATTTATTTGGCCATATTTTGTCAAAAATTCAACCACTCACCATTTTTGAACATTCCAATTCAAAAATGGCACACTGTTTTGAAAAATGCCTCGGCGGCTACTTGTTTCTGTTAGATGACATTCCTACTGTTCAATGTCTCTTGCATGGTAATGATTTCTGTAGCCTAAAGCCGAACAGGATTCATCTCTTAGCCATGTCAAATATCTTTTCCATGACCTTCCATGCCTGACTGGTTAGTTCGCTGTCATTTTCCACCAGCCTTCTAATGGTCTATTCGTCTTCTTTTCCCGATTTTGGAATCGTACGGCTCAATATCTCAATGTCTAGAAGAATTCAGTGGAAATCAGTCGAGCATTGACGAAGGTTCTTCTCTGGACCATGCTAGTTGGAATCCGGGAAGAAGTTGTCACATTTTCTTCGCTTCCAGCACCGTTCCGGTATGTTTTGAATTTGCTGTGGTTATCTGCCTGATTTGGGAAGCGTTCAGTACACCTAATAGAATAACACTACTACAATTGAATAGTTTTTTACCCTGAAGAAGGCAGCATTGCCGAAACGTCGGTAGAGAAAAATTATATGAACAGCGTCAATTTCAACATCTTTTTCATTTCATCTTTCAGTACACCTAAATGCCGAGTTGCTTTTTCGCGATGTTCAAGATGTTCTACTGAGTGATTCACTGAAAGTCCTGTAGCAATAATTCACTGACCGGCCGTGCCAGGCTAACGCAGAATGATTAGCGTGACCATCTAAGAATACAACGGGAAATACGATTTTTGAGACTGTATCTGTATCTTTAAAAATAGCTCTAGTTCTCATCATGTTATTGTCTGGTAGTTGAGAGTTATGGAATATTTTTTTGTTGTTGTTGACAAAAAGCAACATGCTTCAGTATAAAAACCTCAGTAGTCGGCTTAGAAACTTCGCTTTCTATAATTTGTATTGCTACAGACAAAGGCAATATTTTTATTGATTGATTGGTCAATGATTATAATTTTTTTCTCTATGTCTTCGTTGCACTAGCTGTTCTGGCATATATTGGGGTTTCTTTGGCACATACTCGTGTTACAAGATAAATAGTAATCAGCTGAAGTTTATGTTACCGCTGTGGATATGTTAGGATCAGTAAATAGGCCATGATGTATTGTCCATAGTCTGTGGCGTGCAAGACTTGTGAGAAAGTGTTTCTTCATCACGGATGTAAGTGTCTACTGATCCAAGAATGAAAATGCAATGATGTGTCTATATTGGAACACAGGCAGCCCAAGCTTATTATGTGATGTTTACGCAACGAACGATTTGTAGACTTTGTATGGGAAATCCATTTTAGTCTTATATATGCTAAAATAAAGCTTTAATGTGGAAATAAACTTCACTTACCTCGACATTGTGTTTTCGTTGTGTCTTGTATGCAATTTGGGCGCAAATAATGTCCATTTTAGACGGTTTTGTGGCTTACAAGTTTTTGCGATGTCGTTGGTTGTCGTTTCCATTAATAAAGCGAAGCAAGGCCGGTGACTCCCGGCCACCTCGTCCCACAAATCGCTCTTTCACCACAAAGCGACGGACCGAATCGCCATAAAAACACCACAGCCATAAGGCCACATAAATTCAAAATAACAACCACGCGCAATAAGTAGACTGTCAAGGGAGGCAAAAGACAAATTTTGTCGCTAGTCAATACACACGCTGGCCCCCCTCCCTTGACAGTCTACTTATTGCGCGTGGTTGTTATTTTGAATTGGCCAATGAGAGTGCAGAATGTCGTATGATCGTGGTCACGCTCCAGCGGCCGTAGTCACTCTACTAGCTGAGCGGCCGGGAAGATTGCAGAAAACCGAATATTATTTGAAGTTTCTCCCCCTAAAATCGCAGTGCGATCGCCGAGACGAGTCGATGTGATAGGAAATTTATGTGGCCTTATGGCTGTGGTGTTTTATGGCGATTCGGTCCGTCGCTTTGTGACGAAAGAGCGATTTGTGGGACGAGGTGGCCGGGAGTTACCGGCCTTGCTTCGCTTTATTAATGGAAACGACAACCAACGACATCGCAAAAACTCGTAAGCCACAAAACCGTCTAAAATGGACATTATTTGCGCCCAAATTGCATACAAGACACAACGAAAACACAATGTTGAGGTAAGTGAAGTTTATTTCCACATTAAAGCTTTATTTTAGCATATATAAGACTAAAATGGATTTCCCATACAAAGTCTACAAATCGTTCGTTGCGTAAACATCACATAATAAGCTTGGGCTGCCTGTGATTGGAATCATGACTTCTTGCAGGCTTCCCTGCTTCTTCCAGTTATTTTTAGCTCTTAGTTTATTCTGTTGTTGAGTAGGTAGTCTTGGAGCTCCAAGACTACCTACTCAACAACAGAACCTGTTGCGTTACAGAACCTGTTGCGTTACAGAACCTGTTGCGTTACAGAACCTGTTGCGTTACAGAACCTGTTGCGTTACTGCATCCAACAGTACATCCTCTATACACATAGAATAGCTCCACATAAAAGAGACCACACTACGTATCTTATGTAAAATAAGCATGTAATTTTTGTGTAGTAGTGTTATAGGCACATCAGTTTGGTAACAAAACATTCCTTAACAGAAATTCTTTACTTTACGTTTACGTTAACTGAAAGAACGCTTTTTTATCACAATATTTTTGCCGCCCAGCCCCCCTTACGAAGTTATATAAGCCCAGGGTTATAAGCGGCATTTTACGGTCTCGTGCAACCCATCGGAATGGCGCTCAGTATAAAATAATCACATAGTAATGTAATCAAAGGCTCATTTGAGCAAACTTGTAAATATGAAAGGCTCTTATTATTATTTTTTTCACTAAAAAATTGCATAGCTTTACATTATAAAAGAAGAAAGTGGCGAAACAACATTGGAAATTCAATTGGGAGATGGGAGCTTGTGGATGCTAGCATGACTATATCAGAATCGTACGATTTTTTACCAGCTTATGGATTAGCCCACAAGTCGACCTCAGTGAGCAGAGAGTGTGATCGAACAAGCGAGCGAGAGCGTAGCGCGAGTGAGCGAGAGCTGGACTTGTTCCCTTAGCTTATTGGAAATCAAATCAAGTGACGTCATTTTGGCGCGGGGCTTTGTCAAACTGTCAACACTACTTTTTGCGCGTTTTGTTATGGGTTTTGGGGGAAAATGCCGCTCGTCATTTGAATGAGGAGGTAAATATTCCTAACGAAACTATTGATTTATTCGTGTTTCGGTTATTGAAAATATTGATGAAATCGCAGGAGGAAAATTCGTCCTGTAAATTTGGCGCGCTGCTAGTGAGCCGGGGTTTACTCCCAGACACGTAGAACCGGAAACGAGCTGGAAGCGACATTGAGAAAGTCTAACCAGCTTGAAACTGGCCTTATGCTGTTTGCGAAGTTTGAGCAAGCTAATTTGGGCGAGATATAAACGAGTGAAATTTCGCCTCTAAGATCATTCTAGTTGGCCAAAAAACTTGATAACTGAGAGCTTTAAATACAGTTGTGGTTAAGAAAATTACATCCCGTGGTAGATCAATTTGTTGGTTTTTAATATCCGGTTTCGATTGCGAAACAATCTCGCGTTACAAACTCTACGCAGAAACAAGCAATTTATTCCGCATTTAGGTTAGTTTCTTTAGAAAATAAAATTTATCAACTTCTTTTAACGTACCAAAGCATCTTGAACATAAAGGTCTGTGAGAATTCTCTTATGTTTTAAGCATTATCTTCATTTCACATGTCACACTTTGTGCTGCCCAAAACTAATGCCCCATTCACACCAATCGTTAAACATGTTTAAATGTTGTTTAGTTTAACTACGTTTTTAGCCTCTATCTTGAAAGTTTTTAAATGTATGACTCAAACTTCCTGGAATGGTAATAAAAGTCTATAAAGTTTCTTTTAGTAAAGATTTCACTCCAAATATTACGGGAGGTTAGGAAGTATATTTCTAAACGTGTTTTCTTAAAACTAAACAATATTTAAACATGTTTAAGTGTTATTGTGAACGGGGTATAAGACTTTCCAGTTAAGCTAATGCGTCGAAATGCGCCATATTGTTCGCAATATGAGTATACAAGCTTCTTCTTGCCATTAAAAGGCCAAAAGATTTCTTATTTTGGGCAGAAAAAGAAGTTTTTTGTAAGGCGAATGAAAGAAGTTTGTCAGCAATTCACTCCAGGACATTGTTGCGAGATAATTGGGCCACTAAACCGACATTGCGGGTCATCGTATCTGATTTATCGACCGGAAGACAAAAATACAGCTGAGCTTGTCAAAACAGTAATGCAGTGAGGCCTTAAAGCCTTATGTTTAGTGCTTTCGTAAATTTAATTTGTTTGTAAGATAATTACACCACAAAGGCCTCATTTGATCAGTTAAATATTGTTGCTCCATCTGCTCAACATAGTGATGAACAGGATCTAAGTAAAGGAACACAATACAGTGAACTGTTTGGTTGTTTTAACCCATGTTTAGATAAAAATCACCAAGAGTACAATCTTTAAAGTGATGCTGGAATGAATTTTTTTTTCTACAGCAAATGATAATGAAAAGCTGGTAATTACCCGTATAGATGATAACAGTTATAGAGAGCTTGTTCAATCTCTGAACAGAGAACAAATGATGTTTTTTATTTACCATGTGTTGCTCTCTGTTAAAAATGACGAAAAGCAATTGGCACTATTTTTAAGTAGTGGCGCAGGGATAGGTAAGACAGCAGTAACACAATGTTTATATGAGGCTATTAATAAAAAAACAGGTGAAAATCCAGACGTGTTAAAAGTTCCGAAACTTGCTCCAGACAGAAGACAAGAGGACTGCTGCATAAACAATTACATGCGAACAAATTTGACAAAAGAGAAGTTTAACTCGAGAAACCACGCACTCTAGCCAAAATGCCCAATTGCAACATCAAAAACAATATTTGGACATAATATGACAGCATTACATGACGGGAAAAAACTTACAGGAGATAGCCCTAAGGGCACTTTGATTAACTCTTGGCGTGTAATGTTTAATAAAATATCAGCTATCAAAAACTATGAAATTGCTAGGTGCAAAAGCGCTTATGAGCCAAGAGTGTCTAGTATATTGGGCTCTCAAATATCCAGAAAACGCCGTTTGTGCTACGCCCTTTCATGATCAATATTTCAAATTGATTTTTTTTTTTGTAGCTCGATTGGAGAATGAGGCGCATAAAATTATGCTAATGAGGGATTAATTGTAAACAAAGATTCGAACGTAGAAGTGAATTAACGCTTAACGCCATTTTGAATAAATTAATACTGTTAGACAATATGACAAAAATGTGTTTTGCGATTGTTGGACATTTCATCTGTAGCACCTTAAATGTAACTTTAAGTTTGTTGTTGTTGTTGTTTTCAAATGTCCGTTGTTGTTGCTGCTCAGTCTCGGCCATGCCTCACGGTCATGTTTGTGTTTAATCACTGCTATGATTTCACGTATTGTGTTATTTCACTAAATAAAATTCAAATACATGATCGTCTTTACTACATCTGTGTTATAGTTAGTCGTGTTATTTGCTAAAATGACTTTAGTCGGATATATATATTTTAAGCCTGAGGTGGTACCTGCTTCAGAAAATACAGAGAAACTGAAAGTGAAGGCGAAAAAATAAAAAGGTTATTGAAAGTAACACCAACAGACTCACGATTTCCCTCAATACTCATTGCATTTAAGGAACTTACTAGGGCAAAATGTCATGTGATTTCCCTCACAAAATTTAGCAAAGCACAAACGAAAAAACACTACTTCCTTCAGCTGCAAACAAGCATATGGAACTTAAAGGCCGTGCGAAGCATCCTGGTTCTACTTGGGTAGAATGTATTACAATTTAAAAAAACGACGTACAAATATTAATACTTTTTAAGCTTGGAAAAAGTATAACAAGAACTAGAGGATGAACAAGAGGTTCAAAATTTGTTTTGTTTTATTTTTCTCGCATTTATTATCATTAATTTACATTATTTTAAACAAAACTAAAATCAAGGGTTCCACTGTATTTTAAAACTCGCTTATTTTACAGGGGAACCCAATTTGCCACAGCAACGTCATGAACTCCAGGTAGAAGCAGGACAAGGAGAGGAAGACACAAATAAAACAAAAATATACGAGTGAGTACATGGTTAAGTCGCACATCCCGTACATATGTTCGACCTGTTCAATCAAGGCAAAAAGGGCGTTAAAAGATTGAAAATTTTTCAGAGCATTTTTACACAGTACTTTGGCTTGTGTGCTGCTCTCTGACAAGATAATTTACATTTAGAATATAACAGACCAGAGTGCTTAATAACACGATTTCCGAACAGCAACACTGAAGGTAGCGTGTATTGAGTTAACTTGACATGAAAAAGGCTGTTCACGCAATTTTACGATAAGTGACCGCTACAAATGGGAAGTGTCCCATCTTTACTGATTGATTGATTGATTGAATGATTGATTGATTGATTGATTGATTGATTGATTGATTGATTGATTGATTGATTGATTGCAGAGGAAAAGTAACAAGTAAAGGCACCCATTGGGACCTGGAACTAGGGGCTGTCCATCTAGTGTTTCCTCCTAATGCTGTGTCTGAAACCACGTCAATAGTGGTCTACAAGTGGAAATGCAATGCCTGTTCACCCCCGCTCCAGGAGCATGATGCTATTGTCAGCAATGTGATTGAAATAGCCACCAACACTGGCCAAGCCCTTGAGTTTAATGTTAAGGTGAAGTTGTTTCTCAGTCACAGTGCGCCGGACCTACTTGGTTACGAACTGGTTGTAACAAAACAGATCGACCAGGAGAGCAATGAATGGGAAGACTTGGATGGAACCGAGGACTTACGGTGCCAGCAAGGTTTAAAGATTTTCAGTTTTTATTAGGCTTTTAGATATCCAATTATAGATAGTAGTGTGTGCGGGTTTATAACCCCGGCCATCGTCATTATCGGTCGCCGTTTTGATCCCAGCAGCCCCCCCCCCCCCCCCCCCCCCCCCCCCCCCGCCCTTGCACACAGTGGATTCTGAATAATAATAATAATAATAATAATAATAATAATAATAATAAATTTATTTAAATGTCAACATGTTTAGCACACGACAGGTAAGTCGTTCGACGACGTTTTCCATAAGTTGGGTTGTAAAGGGGATATATTTTGGCTGGCTTTTATCGAATAATCTAAGGATATGTCCAAAGAAGGGAAGTTGTTGTGCGTGTATTCGCTGGGTGAGGGGGTAAACTTAAGCCCCATTCACACCAACGGTTAAACATGTTTAAATGTTGTTTAGTTTAACCACGTTTTCAGCCTGTATCTTGAACGTTTTTAAATGTATATGACTCAAACTACCTGGAATAGTAATAAAAGTCAATAAAGTTTCTTTTACTAAAGATTTCACTCCAATTCAAAGGGGACAAACTTCAAATAAATGTGGCTACTAAACATATCTGAATTTCGTAACTGTTCATCAGTATAGGATGCCTAAAATGTGTGCAACTCCACAATTGGTTTCGGCTCCATTAAATCCTATACCAATTGTAGAACATTTTAGGAGGAGCCACCCACAGTGTGAGCACAGTTACTGACAAGACATATTAGTAAGGAAAACAATGCAAAACAAATGTAGTACGTTAAATAACGAACTAAGCACACACGTCAACTAAATAAGCCAAGCACGTGCACTCAACTTAAGGAAAATTGCGCGAGCGCACCTGCATCAAACTGAATGGAAGCAATATAGAAATTAAATAGGGGCGCTAGGATGATATGAAGGGTCTAAAATAATAAAGGATACGGCGGTATCTCTCATTTCTGGATTGCTAGTCTCATCTCCAGTAGTGTAGTGCCATACTTCTCAATGATAGCACCGTGGCATTTGAAGAATTTAGCAAACGATTAACGAAGGAGCGTAGATTTGAACCCTTGGTGAAGGAGATGTGATGAAAGTCGGCGAAGTCTACGTATAAAATCCAATTTCGATGTGCAAATGCTAGCATATCTCACCAATTGAGATATATAAACACCATAGGCCGGATTGGCGGGAATGTTGCTGTCCATATGAGGAAAATTGACAATTGGGAAGGAGAAGTCATCCCTCTTATCGTAGACGCTGAGATGGAAAGGTGTGTTGTTGTCACCATTCTTGATTCTCGTGTCCAGATAACACACTTCATTTGATGTCATGTAAGGTAGTGTCTTTTAGTTCCAGGTCCGACGGGTAAATGTCGCTGATGTAATTTCCAAAATTCTCATTGTTAACGCTCAATAATATGACGGGAGGTTAGCAGGTATATTTCTGAACCTGTTTTAAACTAAACAACATTTAAACATGTTTAAGCGTTGGTGTGAACCGGATATTAGTCAAGTGATAACTGTGGCATTGGTTATGAGCTCAGTCAGTACCCTTAATATTCAAAATAATTCGAAGTTAACTTATAGAAAATGTGGCCCACTGCCATTATCCCCCTTCCCCTCCCCCCCCCCCCCCCCCCCCCCCCCACACACACACACACACACACACACACACCATCATCTCTATTACTTTCATGTGTAATGCTTTTTCCTTTCCAATTTCTCCAAAACAAACCCTGTTGTATGTTGTCGTAGATTGGTTGAAACATAACCACGCATAGCTACAGCCACACTTGTAAAATATCCAATTGGTCTGCCTCCTGCCAGCTGGGATTTTTAACATGTTATGTTCAATTTAATATTTATTTCCATATTTGAGTGGTGTGCCTGTGAATTAGCTGGATAGCTAAGTGCTCATCCACTATAAACAACATTTATTTATTTATTTTTTATTATAACACTTGACTCGTTGACCCCCAAATAATAATAGACCCCCGCGAATAATAGACCCCCCGGTCTATTATTGGCGAATATACAACGGGTGTCGTTTACGCATGCATGCATACACCTAAATCAAAAAAGGTTGCTGTCGTCGAATGGTCATTCATTACTCCCGGTGCATTCTGGGGGAGGACTATTGCTTGACGATGTGACGTGATGTGACGATGTGTGACGGCCGTCGTGGTTCGCAGTATGCCTGCACCATACTCCCAAGATCTAAGATGGTGCATTATATACCTCGGTCTATCAGTTGAAGAGGCTGCGGTGTTCAATGATGGTACTGAGTAGTCTTGCAAAAAGGAAAAAGCGGGAAAAACAAGCCAAAAAAAAGCTTCATACCGCATAAAATACACATTACTGAGATTTAAAGCCACATGCGCTTTGAAAAGGCTTGCTGGGTTTTCGGTTCAGTGACTACGAAAAATATTGACTGCGGCAGCATTTGGTGAGTTAGCTGGGTTATTTTTTTAGTAGCCCGGTTAAAATTCCTTTAAAACATAACTCAGTGAAAAGGTGTTTGTAATGAAATAACCGAGTTTATTTTTCTGAGCGGCCGCACTTCAGAAGGTTTAGCTTTGAAAGTGAGAAATCTGTTATCATTTGCTAGCGAGAGCGGCACAAAACAATACAATTAATGAGTGAAAACAATGCCTCTGCACGTGCATTTTACATTTTGTTATTCCCTGCAAAACAACATTGTCAAATGATCAAATTATAGGTTTTGTGGAGAACGTAAACACACGATGGTTTTCCTTTCCCTTTTTGAAATTGAAAGTCGTCCCTACGAAGGTCTACAGATTTCTTGGGTTTTTTTTTTTGGATCGAGAATACCAAGGCAAATGTCTGTGGACAGCTACTCGGTGGCCTCCATTGCCTCAGACGCAGATAACGAGCGCTGTTATACCAGAATGCACCAGGAGTAATGAATGAGCTAACACCAAACACCAATCGTCGACAGCAACCTTTTTTTATTTAGGTGTATGTTGTGGTGCAGTTTTGTCCTTAATGCAAATTTTATTTTCCTTTGTTTTTGGGTATGGAAATGTATGATAATGTGTGATAATGAGTTTTGAACAAAGAAAAATAAAATTTGCACCAAGGACAAAATTGCACCACAACATATACACAGATGGTTATAGTTTTTATTAATCCAGTATATTGATTGCAGATATCGAGGATGATTACCCTTCTTCGAAGGACATTCCGGACTTTTTCTTTCCTGTTGCACGAGCTGGCATAACTCAGTGCTCGATATACACAGTGGTTTGTCGTCTTAAGTCGTCTCCCTCTTACACCATTACATCCCGTGGTGGTTTCTTTCACCATCCTAATTATCCAGGCGTGACTGTTACAATCCCTGAGAAAGCTGTCGCAAGTAAAACAAAGGTTTCTTTAGTGTTAAAGGTATGCATGGTTACATGACCTCTGTTTTGTTAACTTAGTTGAAGTGGAGAGCGAAAGTTAGAATGCAGGCCAACAAGCTGTCAGCGCCTTACAAGCTATTCTTTAAAAAGGTCAGATCTTGTATGGCATCGATCGGTCAAATACTTATTGAGTACTGAACTTTTGGTGACTTCTTTATTTTATACAGTACAAATGTATACTCCTTTAATTCCAAAATCACTTATGTACTTACTCAAAATATTAAACGCATTTTGCAATTCATCAAAATTGGCTGAAGCCATCAAACATGTGCCAAATACAGTGGAACCTCGAGTGCCAAGGGACTGGAGAAATTGGTTCGTTATATCGAGGGTTCGTTAAATCGAAAACCTCTTCATAATGAATTTGCGGAAAAACAACCAAAATGTTTGTTATATCGAGGTATAGTTAATAATTGTTTTGTAATGGTGTTACGTCGCACTAACCAGCATTTCTGGATCTGAACAAATAACATTGTGGTTTAAAGGGGCTATGTCGCAAGGTGAGTCTGCGCAATGAGTTCCTGTCATGTGACGTAACCTGACGTCACACATGTCAAATTTCTATTGTTCCCTCCCGGATCGCGGCAAGTTTTATCGCGCTTGCACTCGTGTTAAACCACGCGAGGTTAACAACCACACGATCGATTTCGCTTTCAAATTCCTCCCCAACTTCCACCACTACTGGAAGACATCGAATTTTTCGAAGGTACGACTAACAAATTGCAGAAATAATTTACCAAAAATTTAGCCAAGTAAATACTCTAACTAATCTGTAAACTTGAGATCTATCCTTCCACGCAATACGACGGGATGGAACGGATTGCAGCGAATTCGACAGTAATGGCCGCCAACTTGAAAAAAAGCCACCGGACGTTTTTCAAGTTGTTAGTACCCAGTACTCACCCGCCATCCTCGCGACATAGCCCCTTTAATGCCTGTGTATGTATGAAGCTGCAGTACCTTTGCCCTATAGCACACTCAAGGGTTTCTCAGAATGCGAGTTCCAGTCTCTGCATAACGAAGGTTAAACAACAGACTACTACTGACTAGATGCTAGAAAATTGAACATTGTCACAGTTCTGTCAGATGCTTAATCAAAGAAATCTTCCAATTTTCTTTGCCTCTTGGTTTTGGCTTGCATCGCGATTACATTTATTCGTTATATCGGGGTTGATTTTACGTTTTTGCTGCCGGATTGTGTTCCTTATAACGAGGATTTCGTTATATCGAGGTTCTATTCCTTACATTTTACTTGTAATTTTGCCGGGCTGAAGAATGTCGTTCGTTATAATGTTGTGAAGTGTTCATTCATCCGATACCGATGTTTCTACAATGCTTAAGGTTTCTCTTATGTTTAGAGTTTCGTTATAATTCGCGTTCATAGTCCAAGGTTATTGAAGGTTTAGCCCACACTAGTAGTTCTTAGGTTTTCGAGTAGTACCGTCTACCTTTATGAATTTGTTAAACTTGGGTGTCGGTTTTTGAAGTAGGCATGCCTGGGAACTAAAGCTGACCTTGGGTAATACTTACACTAAGGTTCCTGTTTTGGTGTCTAGTCCAACTTTACAGTTTTACCTCTAGTGATTCCATTGGTTCCTTAGTACTTGTTATCAACAACCGTGTAGGTGTTTCTTTTACTCGCTTTGTAAGGCGACAGGATATGCATTAAAAGTTCCCACGCTCAGAAGCCAAAATAGGTCTACAGGACACGGGATGTGCAGTAAAAGGTCCCACGGTCAGCAAACCCAAATATGTCTAAAATTAGGGTATATAAGTTGCTTGTAGCCGAGTTGAAAGTCAGTAGGAGTAGGAGTAGAAGCGCTGACGCTGAATAAATCAGAGTCCCGATACCTCTTGTTAGGATTGCTTAAGCGAGTCTTGTAACCCTCAACTATACCAAGGACTTCGTTATACAGAGGTTCATTAAATCGAGGTTCCACTGTAGATTAACTTAACGATAGTAAACTGCATTCATTTCTATCTCGAGCATGCATGACTCAAAGGGGAAAATCCTTAGTCCCCAAAGGGAGTCGAACTCATTCTGATTCCCAGAGCCTTCGTTTCTTTTGGTTACGTGGTCCGGGAAATGAAGAAAACAGGGGTCTCCGGGGACGACAATGTATCCAACTGAGTTCTTAGAGGACTCATAGCGAGATAGGATTTTGCTACGTGGTTGACATGTGACAAATGCCCTGCATACTGGATCAGTGACGTCGAGAGCGTAATGTCAGGTGATATCGAGACAGAACTGAATACAATCTACTTTAATGGCATGACCGATCTTAACATTTACCGTCTTTCTCTGTAAACCTATTGAATCAGGTAATTAACCTAGTCAAGAGTCCCCAAGTACAGTTTTTGTCCCGGCATTTGGCCGATTTGGAAGTTTTAAGGACTGCTTCAACACAAGCGATCAAACTTAAAAATTGTCTTGACATATCAGACAGTACTTTTGTTCTTGCAATCTCGATCCTGTAGGTACAAGAAGTCCCAAGTGAAGAATTTGAAGGACAAGATGTGTTGATTGGACCTGTGCTACAACTCATCTGCTCCCCGGTCGTCCACTTCTTAGAGCCTGTGACAGTGCAGTTGCCAGTTTCTTTACGAGACGAACGGAAAGGATGTCCCGATCGCTCGAAATGCCGTGTCAGAATATTTTATCTGAGATCTGATGGTGAACCTAAAGAATGGATTGAAATCACTGACAATCATGCAAACTCTGCAAGTTTTGATGGGATGTTTGTTAGGTTCCAGGTTGAACACTTCAGTAGGTATGGGGAAAATATTTACTTGTATATGAGATAGATGATTGGTCGCTTGAAATTGCCAGTCAGATATATGTTGGTTGTTAATATCGGGGGAAAAGCAGTAATTAACTACTGGACAGGTACAGCTTATTGTGCCTATTGCGCATTTGTGTGCATGCTATGATGGTGGTACAGGAAGTTTGTTGCCAACACCAGACAGCTGTAACAATGATGCAGTACAACTATCCCCAGGCAACCGGAAAGGCTCATAGTAATTCTATGAAATTTTGTTTAATTTCCAGATTTGTTCCTATTCTTGTTTGGGGCTATAAACTCTTCTCGTCAATCAGTGGAATTCTCCATAACCTCTCCAGACACATTTGGAACCAACCCAGTAGGCCAGCCTTCTTCGCTTTCTTACAATCAGGACGTTTCTATTCTCGAGATATTAGGGGACTTTCCATCCTTCACCTTATTTGTTGCCCTCGTCACCTAAGAACAGAAGTAATACAGGAGCTTAAAGTGAAAGGCATAGATCCCAGCGAGGATACTTCTATGAAAACGATGACACCAGAGCATGACAAGGCTTTTGTGACTGTAGAAGGAGGAATTAGCCCAGCTAAAATGGAGGACATAAATAACTTTCATCTTATGTAAGTGCAGTTACCAACAAGCACAGAAACAGTAGAACGAAGTGAGGAGATCAATCTTCGATAATTGAATAAGTCTACGGTTTTTGTGTAAAATTGGCAATTTGGTAATCATTATGAGTGTCGACTGCTAGAGTCGGGGGAAAAAATAACTTAAAACATGTCTATTTCACGAGTAGACGTAATCAGGTAAATACTGAATTATGTCAATTTTTATGCAATTATGCAATGTGGAACTGATCTCAGTTTGTGGACATCAAATAACTTGATGTAGCTCTTATAGCAAACACGAATAGCTCCAAAACAAACAAAGACAAAACTGTTTTACGAGTTGTGTAGCATTTTTGCGAGCAATGTGTAAAATTTGTAAATGTTATCAACAATTACCCTTGGCATACTTATGTTTTTAACAGATTGGCAAGTAATCAACAGTTCAAGAAACAATTGCTAGTTTGTTTACATGGTGACCAAGGCCCAGCACAAGTAAAATTCTACAGCTCCCCGGAACTCGCAAAGGAAAACTTGATGTCTACATTGTACTTAATACTTCCTACGGTGAGTGCTACTATCGTTTTCCATTCGCCATTTTATAGATTAGAGCTTATATCACTTTAAGGTCCGCAGCGTATAAAACATAACCATGAAGCATTTTAAGTCTGCATCAAGCTCAGAACTCATATAAACTGAACTGTGAGGTAATTTTAGACATTCCTGGTGTCTTCAAATGTGGTTGTCTTGAAGAGGTTTTTAATGAAGTGTCGATCATCTGCGAGTTAATAGGTCATGCACTTTCGATATATTAAAATTCAAACGGCTGGCCCAGTTTGCCGAGATGACTTTGCGCGGTATTACATTACATGAGGCAAGCCAGCCCGGGGGAGAGCTTAATTTAGCATCAACGTTTTTGGCTGAAAGTTGTTGTTTTAATTAAGGATTTTTTCAGCATTTTAGCCCATTTACTTTGTGCTTACGCACTTTTGTGCGCCTCTTTATCATTTAAAGAGAAAAAGAACAATTTACAGGTGAGTAGGTTTGCTCTGAGGCAAATGTTTTGCTGTCCCGGTTAGCCGGGGTGGCCCGATAAACGCGATTACATGGAAAATGTTCATCCCGGCTAACCGGGCGGGCTGGCCCGCTTTTCATGTAACCGCAAAGTTGATTTTTGTTGCGTTTAACAAGCGTGCCGACATCTCGGCAAACCGGGCCAGCCCCGCTCATATAATCAAAGCAACAACTTTCACCAAAACACGTTGATGTGCAAACCATCTCTGCTAACCAGGACAGCCGGGCTCATATAATCAGACCCTTAGTTCTCGCCCGGGCTGGCTCGCCTCATGTAATACCGGGCTGAAAGTCATCTCGGCAAACAGGGCCAGCCCGGCTCATATAATCAGACCTATTTTCGGCCGTTATTTCCGTTTTGGCACAGCCACCATTAAATTTGCATGTTCCTGACTGGAACTTCAAGGCACTACACATGCGATTTTTAATGCAATTTTTCTCGTGTTCTCCAGTGTATCTTTTGTCGCAAGTGTAAACTAGCGGCGATTTCCTGTGCTATTCGGGTGCGACATTTGCTTTGATTTGCTGTGATTTCCCAAAAATCGCAGCCAAGTTGCATCAGGTTTCGAACATGCCAGAAACCTCTGCGACATCGCGCGACAAATCACGCCAAAGTCGCACACTGAAATCGCCACTTGTTTACAGATGAGATTCGAAGATGCAACTTGCGCGCAACTTGCGACAAAAATTGCACCGAAAAGTGCAACAAAAATTGAACAAAAAATCGCTTGTGTAAAGGCCCGTTTACACATGCGATTTTTGTGTGCAATTTTTGTCGCGCGCAAGTTGCATCTTCAAATCGCATGTGTAAACGGGCGGCGATTTCAGTGCGAGCTGATGCAACTTGGCGGCGATTTGGGGGGAACAAGACGCTGTGGGAGCGTATGTACGCATCCCGGGAAATAAATGTCTTGGGAATCTGCATGCATGTCAGTTTCACGGTTTGATGATAGGGAGTATTGGAATAGTGTGAGCAGTCTAACAAAGAAGCGCGTTAACCTTCTAAAACAAGGAGACACAGCCCGGGACACAGCACACTTAGCGTGCGAGATGGCACACAAATTATAAAATAGCGTGTCCACTGTTTCAAAAAACTAGGGTACCAGAGTACTGAAAAATACAAATCGATGCCTACTTTGTACTTACCGTTGAAAAAAAAGGTCGTGTATCAGAGTTTCCCGATGGTTGTTACTGGTTTCAGTTAAATCTTGTAACTAGCTGGTCTGTGTTTCCGACACTTTTGAAGTAGCCTGTGAACAGGCTCTCTGTTGGGATATAGGGCGAAAAAAAAAAAACGACGAACGGGGAGGAGGTGGGTAAAAGGAAAAGGGAGGGGGAGAGCCTGTCGACAAATTATTGAGGTCGCCATTCCACCCCTTTGTAATTAACCTGTCGACTATCTGTCAACAAGATCATTATCAGTGGTTGATTGCATTGGAATGTAAATAGTCGCGCACGTGAAAATGACAAGTCGCGGGAACGAATAATCACGGCATGAGAAATTAACGATCCTTACACTTTCAAAGCGATAACACACTTTAGCCGATTAGTATTTATCTTGCAACAAAAGTGAGCCAGAGAAACCACAGTGTATGCAAATTAGAGCTAGCACCAAACAACGGCATAAAGAAATATAATTCTAACGGCTCTGTACAATTTCAGAGATATTCCGCCGAAATCAAAAGATCAATATCATCGAAGAGAACAAATTCCTAACTGTGATCTAAAGGCGCTTTTCTCTCTTAAGTCTTACTGGGAAAGCTTTATGCTTTTTAAATACTTTTTAGCGATGAGTGATACTACGTTTTTAGCCTGTCTATTTTTGCAGTGAAAGCTTAAAACAATACAATGGTCACACAACAGGAGTCGTGTAGGTCTGTCTACCCCTTTTAGTTTTATAACCATGCGCATAGTTCTTTCTCAGCTTCTTCTTCCCCTAAACCAATAGCAAATGCTTTGAGTCCCAAACGTGTCATCTCCTCGACTTGATCCTTCATAATGGAAACTAGTGGCGTTACAACAATAACGGTCGTTCTTTCCAACTTCCACAGCTCTTTCAGGACACGGCGGATATCATGACCGCAAACTTGTCAACAGAATGTGTCAACAGTCGGTGATCTGACCAATCAGCGTTTGCACTAGAATCTAGTGCACAGTTGGTGATCTGGAACGGCGGCATCAATGGTTTGTCTACAGGCCTCCCCGCCTCTTCCCCTCTCCCCAGTTTTCCCGCGGCTCGCTTCGCTCGCCGAGTTTTCCTCGCGAGTTTTCTTTTCGCCGCTATCTACTTTCGTCATACCCCCACAAGGAGGCCTGTTCACAGGCTATTTTGAAGTGAATGCAGATGTAGCCACAAAGTGGCTCTTTCGAAGCCACGAATCTTTCAGTTTATTTTGCTTGGTCCAGACCCGGGGTCAAAACAACTTACGCTCTAATTCGCTTCGCTCAAACGAACGTAAATTATTTTCCTCTTAAATGTAACACATACAAAACAAACAACGTTATTTGATGGTTGGATGCTCAGGAATTCCAAAACCGACGTGATTTTATTACGCACTAACAAGCAGTACATTGAACGATCAATAGTTCAAGAAAATAACAGTCTTTAGTTATTAAATGCCTAAATGACCGGTAACCTCTAATCTACTGGAAATATCCTCGTGGATATACATGTCCTTAGCGGTATACTGTTGTTACTATTAACTACAGCCGTCGCACCCCCGGCTCTAAGGCCATGAAGACCGTATAAACTAGAATCATAACCAAGCTCTTTAAGACAATCCTTAAGTATTTCTCTACAACGTGTAAAAGAAAGCTTATTACCGTACAATTTATACGTATTTGTAGACCTGTAGTACCTTACTGGTCTAAAAAGGGGTAAACTACTGTTTAAATCGATAACAGCCTGTAGAATATATATTGTTCTAGTAACGCTACAGGACAAAATTAATTATTCAACCTCTTAACATATACATAATTTTCTTCCCAGCAAACATCGTTCTTAGCCTGCGGGACAAAAATTCTAACAATTCACCTTAGTATCCAATCTTCTCTCGCCCCAAAAACCAATTAATAGCGACTGGGTACGAGTCTGATAAAACATCTCGCAATCAAACAGACGAAAATATA
Organism: Dendrophyllia cribrosa; assembly: GCA_024195265.1. Lineage (NCBI taxonomy): Eukaryota > Metazoa > Cnidaria > Anthozoa > Scleractinia > Dendrophylliidae > Dendrophyllia > Dendrophyllia cribrosa. The sequence goes on along the minus strand of JAJLRJ010000010.1, from coordinate 6,651,554 downwards.
TCTAGTTTTTATTCCTCTGTATCCGAAACACAGAAAAGAAAATTAAATGAAAAAGTGATCGCTTTAAGGTTATTTTCACCCGAGAAACATCCACTAGCGCCAGCGAAACTCGCAAGACACGTGCATTGTTTACATTTCCGACGGCGGTGAATTTTTGCACCTGAAAAGCGACATTTCATGAGGCTGTTCTGTTCCTTCAACTTGACGAAATAAAAATTCATAAAAGGCAAAAATACGAAAGAAGTAAAATTAATTGGGATTCCTACCACGCTTATATTTCTTCCTTCGCTGTCCACTGTTAACTTCTTATTAAACAAGCGCTATGGCGCAGTATTCGTCTCAGTCTTATTCATGTTCGTTAATGTTTTAGCGGGTTTCCGTCCTGAATTCGAAGGTATCGTAGAATTAATCACGAGAGTGTCAAACACTTTCGCAGTGTCTTCTTGAGTAATTTCCTTACCCATATTAAATTTGAAACTGTTAGATGCAACAGAGAAAACACATCTCGCACTTTGTCACGTTCGCCTCGCATCGACAAACAACAGGTTTGAACTCCAACGCGGTCAAACGAGAGAAATTTGCAAAAGTTAACCAAAGTACTTCAAAGTTGAGTTTGTCATTTTCATTGTTTAAAGTTTAATATATTAACAATACATTGTCAATTCACTAATCGTTTTGAAAGTTTACTAAGAAAGTTCTAAGCGTTTGAAAACTATGAACCGCACAATTTTGCTCAGGCACGAAGCGTTTTGATCATTTTTCAACGAAAAGAAGCTTATTATTTTGAGAAAGATAAAAAGAAAGTTACATAAACTAATTATTTTGTACATCCTCGCCCACGTTTCCACTTAATATTAAATGAAATTGCACTAAATAAAACGAAAAACGCCTCGGACGTTTGACCGCGGTGAAGGTTTGAACAAGTCCATTCCCGTCCCCAGAGTTGCGCAATACTGCACATTTGTGTACGGCCAAACTGCATTTTTATACTTGGGGTGCTTTCCATTATGCCAAAAAATCCGGAAATTTCGGTTGGAAATTTAATGGAACGGTCCGAACCAAGCGGAAAATTACCGGTCCAAGTGGACCACCTCCAGAGGTGGACCGGTTGGACCGGTCGAACCGAAATTTACCGTTCCATTTTCACAAATTCTCGTTTCCAGTACCGCTCTTCTGTCTCGAGCTCACTGAATTCACGATCATGGCCGCCATAACGAACAAGGCAACTTGTTATCAGTGTTCTATTTGTGACTATAAAACTACAGATTTGACAGTTCAGCTCATGCATCCATGTTCGACGATTTCCGGTATGTGACTGTATTATGAGATTTTCAAGGTGAATCTTTAACCATTGCTCATGACATTTTCCCGCGTGAAATTCGCTCGGCCTATAAGTGGGTATGGTGGCCTCAAAATAGCCAAACACTCGTTTTAAATTTCTCCGCACAAAGTACGAAGCGGCACCTAAAATCGAAAAATCGTCACCTTCACCTAAAAGGCCATCCACGATTTCCGATTCTTCCGATTCAGCCGATTCTTTCGCACACATAAGCACAACCATCATGTCTTTCATGATGTTTGAGAAAATCAGCGGGAGAACGGGCAGTAGAGAACCAGCATTCAATTCGGTCGGTCGTTTCGATCGGAAAATGTCGTTCCATTATTCAGCGGTTGGTCCGAGCGGTCCCTGACCGGTCGGTCTCATATAATAGAAAGCACCCTTGGTCGCCACGCCCAAGTAATTACAGCAAATCAAAGCAAATGTCGCACCCGAATCGCACAGGAAATCGCCGCTAGTTTACACTTGCGACAAAAGGTGCATTGGAGAGCGCGACAAAAATCGCATGTGTAAACGGGCCTTAAACGGGTCTTTAGGAACTTGCAAATTTAATGGAGGCTGTGCAAGTACAATAAGTACGGCCGAAAAAAAAACGTTTCCCCTTGATCGGATTAAAAAATGCTTCGGACAGGTTACCAAATACTCTCTTTTCCGAAAAATGCACAAAAATGAAATTCAAAAATTTGATTGAACTGGCGCTTTAATCGGGCGGGCTCGAAGCTCTCGGAACGCCTCACAGGATTGGCTGAGAAAACAATACAACAAACAACAGAAGAATGGACCCTAGCTCTGAAACAATAGAACTTCGTTATACCCAGCACCAATAAAATTAGAGGTTCTGAAGAGTTTTGTGGCACCTGCTTTAATCAGTCGTTCTTTTTGCGATTCAAAGAAAACATTCAAAAAATTTACAAACCAACTTGCATGAACCACTCGTGATTGATGTGTAAACACTGTAAATCAATCATGATCGCTTGTTCCTCGACCGTTTTAACTTATCAATGTGTTTTCAGGTCTCAGAGGAACCCGCTCATCAACAGCGTGGTATGTTTTCTTGATTTTTCTCCCTGTTTTTCACTTCTTTTTACTTATTTCCACTTAAGGGCATTGTTTTGTTTACGAACGTTCACTGTTATTAATAACTGTTGTTACATTAGAATCTGACGATTCATTTTGTCGTATCCAATCAAGCAAAAAAAAATTAAGGCAAAGCAAATTACATGCTTAACATTAATTGGTACAAATGAAAAATTCGATGCTGTATTTGTATCAGTCTAAATGGCACTGGATGCGTCGACATCAGGGGTCCAGACTTGTCCGGCCTATCATTGGCAAAGCGTTTAAAAAATTCGAGGACAAAATTAGTCTTATGATTCACTTCCAGCCTTCTCATAGCTCTAATGAAAGACGAACAAAGCCAAGCACAAGGGATGAAAATTCACACTGCGCGAGCACAAGTAATTCCGTACAATACAGTGTTCGTGTTGTTACACAACTATGTATCACATGCTTTGTTGCACTAACATGTTATTACCATATTATTGCACGGACCTTTGTATACTTTACGTCTTTGCACACCTTGTACATATGTAGTGATTGCAAGGCATTAAATATTCAGTTCAGGACATGTAACAGAGACGTTAACAGTGTCTTAAAACAGCTTCAAAAATATAAATGTGAATCCTTTATTCTTTTAAACTGAAGTGTTGTGTACAATTAATTTATTGAACCTTGTCAATTTTTTCTCAAATGTGTAGAAGAAAACACAAATCGCAGATCCTCTCTGGAAGATGCTGCAACCATGCAGACGAGAAGTGATACCCAAGTCAATCAAGGTAAGCATCGCTTACCGTTGCTTTGTGATTTAATTCTGCTAATTCAAAAGCCCAAACCTCATATACCACAAAACGTGAACTCTTTCTACTGTGAAACCTGGCAATATACAACTCTTTCAATAAACGATGAAGGCTTAAAGCTAAAAGCCTACAAGTCAAGACAGCAATGTATTATGGGATTTTTATGTATAAATCAACGACGACGGCAACACCAAGAAAGAAAACGTCACTTGCAAAAAAGACTTGTGCTATTTTCAAGTAGGTTGCAGTTGTTCTAATTTGTTTTGTTTGTCTAACTTCACTGGATTGTCCAGGAGCTTTATTTGTTGGGACGGCTTTCAAGTTCAAATAGAGAAAGGAAAATTAAATGTCCTATGTTCATGTTCTCCACAAAACCTATAATTTGATCATATAACGTTGTTGTCAGGGTTTTGCGGGAACGGCAAGAAGTGCACCAAAATGTAAAACGCACGTGCAGAGGCATTGTTTTCACTCATTAAACCTATTTTGTTGTGTCGTAATCGCTGTCATCGCCGTCGTGGCTGCTTAAGCTCCTTAATGCTTAAATCTGCCCACCCTGTCAAATAAGGAACGTATCGAAGAAAATAAGATTCGTGCCTGTTTTTGCTTCCCTCCTTTAAAACACGGAGGCAAACATTTAAAGTACCAAGGCCCATTTTTCCGTCGCGTCCGCACTGACAACCGGAAACCAAAATTTATTTTTACAACTACACATCTGGTCCCGGTTGTTCAATAGGTGGATAACGCTATCCATCGGATAAATCACTTATCCAGTGAATACGCTGTAACAAAATCAATTGTGTTATCCACTGGATAGGGATTTATCCGGTGGATAGCGCTATCCATCTTTTGAACAACCGGTGCCTGTAGTTGTAAAAAAAGTAGTTGCACTGTCTTTCACGGCGATGATGGACTTGATGAAAACAGAGACATTTGATAAGGCGCAGAAACACCCTGCGAGAAAGCTTCTCAAAGCGATGGAGCAGACGTCTGTCTCTTAATAGAGGAAATTGGAAATAGAAGACGTCTGTGTGCAGGCTTGAAAAAAAGGGTTTTTTTGGTTGTTATAGCAGACCCGCGGAGACTGGGCCAAGCGAGCTGTAAATATCACGGGAATCTTTTCGACAAAATAATGAACATGATCCTTAAACAAAAACGTCGCTCGCTGAAGAACACCTCCCTAACCCTAACCCTAAAAAAAGTCGCTACAAAAGTCGCTATAAAAGTCGCCAAAAAAGCCGCTTAAAAAAGTCGCTAAAGGGGGAAAAATGTGACACTTTCTGCATGTCACTTATGAGCCACGGTAGTTTAATGAGAATAAATACTGGTACAAATGAAATAATGTGACAGCAAACAAAATTGTTTTATTTTGCTTATTAAATAATTTAAACACGTCCAAATTTTAATGCACGTGAAAAATTGTTGTTTTGCTAATCAACATTCAATGCATGTTTTGCAAAATTAATGTTTTGCTAATTACTTGAGGCAGAATGCCAACGAGTGTTAAAATGAGCAAACGGCAACAGCAGCGAGCAAAATCGAGCGGGCATAAGCAACAAGTATATGATTGTTGGATTCAAACAAAAAATAAATCGTCGATTTTTTTGTCAGATCTCTGCCAATTATCATTTCACTTGCCGTATGATAGAGAACGGTCAGTTTTCTAGCTTTCCCTACCGTTAAAAAGTATAACGTATTTTTCATGCGCCAGTTATGATTAACCGTCCTACTAGGAACTCCACTAGATCCGTACGTAAACAACCAAGTCGCCATGAAATGTCCATGATCGATTTTCTCGTCAAACCTCTGCCAGGCTTCATTTCACTTGCCATACAACCAACAGCAAGAAGTCATGAAACTAGGCCCCACTCGAGCTTGAAAACAAGGCGATGACGGGTACCAGTTTTCCGGCCGAGAGGTGCCCACAGATTAGAATTGCGTTCTCCTAATGACCATTTTAAGGTTGCGCATGAGACTGGGTCGGTTTCGTTTCGAATTGCACTATGGGGATGTTTTGGGGACGCAATTCAAACATGGCGTATGCCCAGGATGTAAACTGAAGCTGTGATCTTGTCAAAAATGGGATGATAGTCCAGGGAAATATTGGAAGAAGCTCATTTCCATTCATCCTCACTCCTCTTGGAAAATGTGCTCCACAAGTCCTTGTGCTCGGTGCGTCTTTCTTCAAGGTTGCATTTCGTATCAGTCGTACGTACGCCTTTTTAACCCGTGAATATGTGCAAGCGTAATGAACGGGTTATCGGTAACGGCGGCCAATTCACTCACTCAATCGCTCGCTCATTCCATCATTCAGATGCAAACTTTTTCCGCATATCTACGTTAAAATACCAAAAAGTGATCTTGGTAATTAGTCAAATCCCACACTATTGCGTATCGTACTGGCGTATGCCAGCGTATGAAAAATATCACTCATACGCTGGTATACGCTGTCATACGCTAGGGGTACGTTAGGCATAGGTTGTATACGTTTGAAGCACGGTCGCATACGGTGGCATACGCTGGCATACGGCGACGCAGAAAAAAATTTTTAAGCATGCTTCTCAAACTCATTAATAATTCATGAAGAAAATACAAAGGAAATTAATGTTTAATGAGTGTTTGGAAATCAGATGAAACACTCCTCATTTTTGCATCCTTAATTTCTCCTTCTAAAATCATTTTGTTTGAGAAGTAATATCAAACATTCGACACAGTATTTCATCACAAGATCAAACACCTCGAAGTTCGTCAAAAATACTCCGCTGCGCGTCGTATTTTCAACTCTCTTCTCAGTGTTTGATCTTGTGATGAAACACTGTGTCTCATGTTTGATATATTACTTAAAAATTTTGTGCGTATTCGGACGTATGGTTTATACGCTAAGCATACGCTGAATACGCGAGAGTTACGCTAGAGGTACGTTACTCATAGGTCTAATACGCTGGTCATTTTGTGCGTATGAAAATTATTTTATGAATTTTCATACGCGACTCATACGTTTCGGTCATACGCAATAGTGTGACAGGGCCTTTAGGAGCTTTTGTGAAAGTTCATATTTGGTGAATTTCTGCAGTTGTTGGTGCATCCAGGTACGCAACAGCTAAACTCTCCTATTTTTGACAAGATCACAGCTTCAGTTTACATCCTGAGCAGACACCATGTTTGAATTGCATCCCCAAAACAGCCCCATAGTGCAATTCGAAACGAAACCGGCTCGAAATGTTCCTCAGATTTTTGCAAAAGCGATTGAAATTGAAAATTACCCAAAAATTGCACTTGGAGCGATGTTAGGAAAAAAGTTAGTTCTCAAGATCGCAAAAGAAAACGTAAACCAAAAAAAATTATGGCGTGCAAACATAACATCAAGCTAGATTATATTTCACAGACTCCGTTCAAAATATATCATGAGACAACAAATGGTAGGAATTGTTTTATTTGGGGCAAAATGCATAACTATAGAACCCCAAGACCATAGTACAAGTCATACCAAGGGTGAGACCCCCAAAACCAAAGCTCTCTAGACTGATTCCATTGAGGAATAATAGAACCATATAGCTCCATTGAACAATGGAGATGAGGAAACAGAGCTTGGATAGACAAAAACACCGTGGAAATGGAGAACTAATTAATGCATGGAAGAAAAAAGGGGAAAGAACGGGAAAAGCATCATTACATTTCCCCAAGGTCATGGAGAAAGTCCCTAGAAAACAAAGCCCAACAGAAACGAAGCTCGACCGAGACATGCGCAGATGCAGAACTAAGCATCATAGGACCATCCGTCACACCAAGGAGACATGCAGAAATGCAAGGAGTAGGTTTATTTGAGACAAAATGCATAGATATAGAACCCCAAGACCACAGCCCCAGCCATACCAAGGGTAAGACACACAAAACCAAAGCCCATTGGATTGAATCCATTAAGAAATAGAATCATAGCATCAATGAATGATGGAGATGAGGAAACAGAGCTTGGATAAGCAAAAAGACCAAGGAAGTGGAGAGCTATATAATGCATGGAAGAAAAAGGGGGGAAAAAGCATCAATACATTATCCCAAGGCCTTAGAGGAAGCCCACAGAAAACAAAGCCCCACAAAAACGAAGCCCGGCCGAGACATGCGCAGGTGCAGAACTCAACATCATAGGACCCATTTGCCACAACGAAGGAGATGAGCAAAGATGCAAGGAGTTGGATTGAAAAAGGAATAAAAAATATATATATATATATATATATATTAATAATAATAATAATAATAATAATAATAATAATGATAAATAAATAATAAAAGATGAAACAAAATTTTAAAATAATGAATGAAATAATGATAATGATAATTAAAAATAATAAAAAAATAAAAAAAAATAAAAAAATGAACTAAAATTTTAAAAATTTCATGAAATAGAATGGGACAAAAGTAATTTAATTTGAAATTAATGTCTTGCAAAAATTTATATCATGTAAGGAGTGCTTTCAATTAACTGGCATAGGTTAAGGGAAGTTAGTGCTTCAAACCAGTTAGTTCTTCAAACCACATTTTTAACGCCAACAGAAGGGCGACCCCCCTAAAGAAACAATAGAAGGGGCCTGGGTACACCCACAAGGCCCCGGGACCCAGGTCTCGAGGTCCCATGATGCTTCGGTGGCTTTTTGACGCCATGGAATAGACAGGCAAAAGAGAGACTCCAAAGCAAAATCTAGCGATGATCATGGGCTGTTTGACCCAGTTGCCAAGTCGACCTCCTGGAAACCATCAGCCCCTTTCTCCAAGTTTCTGGATACTAATTTTCGGGGAAAATTATCTTACCAGCAATCTCTTGTTTTTCTGGATGACTGGGCAACTCCTGAAGTGGATGCACTCTCTGCTCCAAAACTCGATGAACAATTGTTGAATCAAGTACTTTTTAAAGTGAGAAAGTTTGTACAAGAGAGGGACAAGGAAATGTTTAATGTTCAGCGTGCTTTCTTAAATGCCACGGGCCCACTTTGTGGCCTTCATGATTGTATCGAAAATGGTTCAGCCCCAACTTATGAGGAATTAAAGTAGCTTTAGAGCAAACTCTTTGCCTTTTAGGCTCAGCCAATGGTCAGCTGTCTATCCTGAGACCACAGAGAGTCCTCGCAGCCATAAACCGGTCGAGGAGAAACCTCGCGGAACTACCTCTACCTAATGCAAAATCATGGCTATTTGGAGATGATTTCCCCTCCTTGGCCTTAAAACAGGCCAAGTTGTCAAGGGGCCTCACAAAAAATTTGGCACAGGCTACAGGGAAATCCTTCTCTAGACGTAGTAATAGTTTCCAGTCTCAAAGCAGACATCGAGGAGACACCATTAACAAGTATCAATCCACTGGGTATTCAAACCCCTCTAAATCTCAGGCAAATTACCAAGGGCCTCGTTCAAAAAACGGGCTTTTTCGTCCCTCTCCCCAGAAGGGACGTCAGCCAGACTCTCAGAGTGCATAGTGTCTTGGAGAACCCTAACATCGGACCCACAGATTCTCTCAATTGTTTCAGGTTACAAGATAAGTTTCCTCAAAACTTCTTTTCAAAAGTCCCACTTTTTTCCCAAGCATAGGGTCAGGAGACACTCCTTATATCGCAGGAAGTGAACGAGTTATTGCAAAAAGGGGCCATTCAAAGACCCCCTTTTACCAGGGACGGTTTTTACAGCCGCCTGTTTCTTGTACCCAAAAAGGGAGGATGCATCCGGTGATAGACCTAAGTTCTTTGAACAAATTAAGTTTATTGTAAACGAGCATTTCCAGATGGAAAACCTCAGTTGCCTAAAGACGTTGCTTTTACCAGGAGTTTTATGACAAATACAGATTTAAAAGATGCTTACCCTTCTGTACCGGTTCACGAGTCTTCCCGAAAGTTCCTTCGCTTCATTTGGAAGGGAACATGTTACCAGTTCAAAGCTCTTCCATTCGGCCTGTGTTCGGCCCCCAGAATTTTTACGAAAGTTTAAAACCCGTTTCCGCCTTCCTGAGAAGGAAGGCCATTCGAGTCCTGATATACCTGGATGACTTTCTTCTTTTGGCTGCAACAGTGGAGGAAGCTGTGAAAAATACCCAGCTGATAGTGACTCTCCTCCAGTCCCTAGGTTTTACAATAAACCTCAAGAAATCATTACTGATTCCAACACAAGTGCTAACCTTCCTGGGTTTCAAAATAGACTCAAGGTGCATGATGATATCACTTCCGGTAGAAAAGGCCAACAAAATTCTAGATTGTTGTCGCCGTCTTCTCGCTTTTCAAAGTATCGCATTGCAAAACCTAGCAAGATTAATAGGTCTGTTAGAGTCCTCGAGACCAGCCATTTGGCGAGCTCCACTAAGGGGCCTGCAAATGAACGAGGAGTCCTACAACGCTCTCATTGCCCTGTCCCCGAGTGCCAGAGTAGAACTTGCTTGGTGGTTGAAACACACCCTCAATGCAAACGGCAGTCCCGTGTGTAGCTACAGCAGAAACATGATTACTAAATTAATTATCTTTAGTTTACTTGCGTTTTATTTGTCAAAGGAACGCTACCCTTTCCAGTTATGATTTGTTATTTAAGAGAAAGTTCTATATTACGTTTCTAGATCTTTCGAGATCTTTCCATTGTCGCAATTTATCGCGCGTACATTTTAAGCACACGATAGTGTACACGACAGTACTTAAAATACAAAATTTTGCGTTGTCGCAAGCAAATCGCAAGCAAAGTTACAAAAACGTTACAAGCAAGTTACAAGAAAAACGTTGCAAGCGAAAAGTTGCAAGCAAGGATTACAAGTTTAGTTGCTAAAACAACAAGTTTCAAGTTACCAGTTTCAGTGATTGCTCAGGGCAGCACCAAGTTCTTACGGTGTTTGCATAACAAGTATTAAAGATCTTCAAAGTAAACAGCAGTAAAAGAACTCGTTTTGAATTCACTGGAGCTATACCGTGCACCTTCCTCCGCCGGATATGATCATCACGACCGACGATAAAAGCGACTTTGGATCTTTTCTCTACATAGCCTAAGATTTTAACCCAAATTTTCCCAAAATCCTAAAAAAAAAATACGGTCTTTCATCATATCTTAACTTCACAAACGCTTTTCGGGTCTCAGGAATGCAGAAAATGGCACTTTTAGAGGGTAAAGCCAAAAAAATTTCCGGACCCCCCTACATGCTCGCGACTACGTCGCTCGATCCACGCCTTCGGCGCGAAAAAATTTCACCCTCAGAAGAGGTTGGCATCTCTGGAATTGTTTTTATCCTCCCAAAGATAAAGGTTACAGTATTTCAATCGTTGGCATTCATTGCCGGACTTCGTTTTTCGTGATGAAAATTGTTTGAATTTCATCCCTAAAAATTTCAAAAACGCTCTCATACATTTCTTTCAAACTTTGTCCAGTTGAAGTCCATAGTCTAATCAACTAGTCCACTAGCGGGTTTTACAAAAATTTCTCGTGATCTAGAGAAACTCCGCAAGTTGTGAATTTTGGAGGATCACCGTTCTGTTGCCATGGAAGCACCGATGTAAACAAATCCAATACTCCCATAAAGTTCAATGTATTGTGTGTTTGCATGCAAAGTGGCTTGACTTTTTATGCGCTACAACAAAATATATGGCTTATTAAAATTGAAAGGGTGTGGACTTGAGAAATGGGTACGAGCCTCCTTAAATGAGACGACAGGGATGTCTCCTTACAGCAAATAGACTGTAACATGTAATTATTTTTTGCGTAGTTACTAAGAAAAAATGTTAACCTGTTCTTTTTTTTAACAAAGGCAACATCAAAGATGGCGTCGTCGCTGATGATGACTTAGAATGTTTGTCATTGGAGCTTGGGAATTCTTGGGAAGATGTTGCTCGGCGCCTCGAATTCAAGAAAGGAGAGAGAACTGCATTTCATAAGGAGAATGAAGAATACAAAAGAAAAGCTTTAAGAATGTTGCAAAGGTGGAAAGAAAAAAAGGCCTCTAAAGCAACTTATCAAGTCTTATACGACGCCTTGTGTCATAAATATGTAGGTCGTAAGGACTTAGCAGAAGAGTTTTGCACTCTTGACTGTTAGCCATACCATAGAGTCCCAAACTTGTGGAAATGGTTCTAGGTTTGCTATTTCTACTTCCTATTAAATCATACATATCTTTATCCAAGTTGCCAGAGCCAATCCCTTTACAATTTGAAAACATACACATAGATCTGAAGAAGTTCACACTGCAAATAATGATTATGCTCCGGATAATCTGTAATTATTAATGAACAAGAAGCGGACAAACTTAAACCCGAATTTTCTTTAAAAAAAACACCGCATTTAGAAATGAACGGACATAAGCACTTAAGCTAACAAACTCTTCTTCACACAAGCAGTATTATATATGCAGAATTGAAATTTCTATCTCACCTTATGCAGTTCTTGCAATCAAAACCTTGACCAAAAAACGTTAACCTTTAGAAGTAATAGCGATGTCTTTTACACAACCCCAAATCACACTAACAACAACTTGGATCCGATCGATCGCATTATGCCCTCACTTTTTAATCTTTAACCTGAAATTCAAAATTCTAGTAATACTATCACGTATATTTAGAAACACACGCTTTCTTTTTACTATTGTTCATAATTTCCTAAAAACAAACAAAAATGTACCCATTAAGTACCATTCTTGAAATTTGCAAGCCTAACCAGTGCAAACTCCGGCAGACCAACCCTGTTTTCTGAATTGTAAAATTGACAAAAAGATGAAATTGTCTCCAATAGGCTGTCACGTGTTCTCCTTGTCAGGCTGTCACGTGTTCTCCTTGTCTGGTTACGTTTTTTGTTTCAGTCAAATGGACATCAATTTCACAGAGAAAATATTTTGTAATATATTTCAATTATTATGTAAAAATGTAACGTATTTGTATTACATATATATATAAGATCTATTATTTTCCAAAAAGTCTGCTTTTACTTTGTTGACTTCGCTTTATAACACAACCACTTCCCATCACCCTGAAATAGAAATTAAACTAGGTAATACAAGAGCAGTTTTCAATTGAGTGTGAAAAGTAATTACACAATAGGCCATTTCCGAGTTGCTTTTAGCCTCTCTATCAAAGCGAGGCTAGGTGCAAAACCTTTCATATGAAAATGAGTTTTCATTCACATGCAAATAAGTTTTATTTGCATGTGAATGAAAACTCATTTTCATATGAAAGGTTTCGCACCTAGCCTCGCTTCGATAGAGAGGCTAAAGGCAACTCGGAAATGGCCTATTGCTTTGGTTTTTCATTACTACGCTTTGTGATTGGCTAAAAAATCTCGCGCCACTTTCTCGACCAATCAGAAGTAAAACCAAAACCAATCGTGACTTGCTCGCATGCGTTTTCCCGCGCCTGGCGCCGCCGACATGTAATTGCTTCGAGCTCTGATTGGTTCATTGGATTGTTTACGAATGCTGTGATTGGTCAGAATAATTACTTTGGTTTTGGTTTTACCACACTCAATTGAAAACCGCTCTATTACATATAAATACTAACTTCATTGTTATGTTTTCTTCAGTTTCAACTATTTAATAATAATTTTTTAATTATAGTATGATTTCACATAACGAGAAATTTGATGCTAATGAATCAAATAATATGATAATGATCCAATTGTCAAATATGCCTTTGTAAAATCGATTGCCCCTGACTTAAATTAATCATGGTCATTGTTTACTTATTAATTTATTTGTTCACCATGTTGGAATTTCTTTTCCCAACATTACGATGATGACAAAATATAATATTGTTTGGGGAACTAAAAGTTGGTTACTACTGCAGCACCATTCAGCTTTAAAACAGTGCATCCGGCATGGACAAGGACTCGGCTTCTGACTCCCTCTTCAGTACGAGAATTTGCAACACGTCACGTGACCTTCAGTCCTGTGGGACTCAAATGACAAAGGCCATGGCGGCCATGTTGGTGTACATAACAAAAGAAGTTCATTAAAATTCTTTTGTAGTTGTACACCAACATGGCCGCCGTGACGTAACGTGAAAACCATCTATAACGTATTATGTAAGGTGCATTTTAAGGCACACAAACAACGAAATTTCGCATTAGTTTCACTCGTCCCTTTGACTGTGTAATATATTGCTAAACGGTTTCACATAAACTGGTTTTACGAAACACAACTTAATATGTGGTTTTAGGACGAAGTTCACGATTGCACGGATTAGTGGTATATGTCAATTTCGGCAATTTGCATATTCTCGTTCAAATTGGCATCAAATTTTTTGTTTTTATAGACCATTTCAAAGTTTCTACTTAGTAACCTGGTCTTTGTGTGGAAATGAGGCTGAAGTTGACCTTGTTTTGATAGAAACCTTCTTTTCAGATGTAAATCATGTTCTTATGCTAACATGATTTACATATGAAAAGTCAACTCCAGCCTCACTTTCACACAAAGGCCACGGTACTAAGCACACAACTGTAAAATGATCTATTAGTGCATGTTACAGTGTGAAGCAATTCTTTCGAAAACTTCAAGAATGTTTTTCATTTTAACTGCAGTTTACATGATTTATTTTCCCTTCCAGCCCTTTGCAAACCCTTGGAGATCCTTCCATATTAATCTATTGACTCGTATTTTCTTTTTGGTCTTCCGTACCACATGTCGCACGGAGTTCAACTGGCAGTCCCTCTCTGGATAGTCGAGCGGGCGAGCAAATAAGTGAGCGGCGAGCGAAAGTAATGCGAACCGAGGGGACTCTGGGGAAGAGTCTCTCCCCCAGTTTTCTCTCCGCCCGTTCACTCGCTCCAGTATCACCGAGCTTGATTTGTGATTAGCTCGCCCGCTCGATTAACTGAAAAGGGACGGCTAGCAGTCTACAACTTGTTGAACTTCACAGGACACGTCGCGGGGACAAAATGTCCCCAAAATTGGTGTTGCACAATTATGATAGTATCAGTTAACACGAGGGGACGTGTCGCTGCAACATGTCCCTGAGACATCCCCGCCACACGTCCCTACTATATGTCCCTCAGTGTGTACTTCACAAATTTTTTTCGCTGCTACATGTCGCTGCCACATGACCCCTCGTGTCTGCCAACCTTTATTCTCTTGTTAAAACAAGAGAATATTAGAACACAAAAGAACACAATACAATAGAATACAATACATATACAACACCCTGTGTGGGAGCAGTTTCAATTGAATTCTATAGACAGTAATGAGATCGAACGCATAATAACATCAATGCCATCAAACAAAGCCCCAGGGATCGACAAAATTTCCGTTCGCCTTTTAAAGGACTGCCTCGCTCCAATTCTTCTAGTAATCACGTCTATTATCAACACTTCTATTGAAACATGCACGTTTCCCACCACTTGGAAATTAGCCGAAGTGACACCTCTCCCTAAAGCTGAAAACCATGAATTGGCAAATAACAACAGGCCAATCTCGCAGTTATCCAGTGGTTTCGTAGCTACCTTAAGTAATGGCCCTAGTAAGAACTAGGCAACCCAACGGCAAGGAATGCAGAAAGGTGTTAATTGTGATATTGTTGAAACGGTCCACCTCATTGGCTAAAACATGAAAATCTACTATCACTTCATCAGGTAGCGCATTTATTTCTCTCTAGTTTACTTATTTATTCCCTTTTAGCGAAAACTATTCTGAGTTTTAATGCAGCAAAATTTCTATGTGGGAAACATTGAAAATTAGAAGTCTTTCTTGGCCATTGTTTTGGAGTCTCATGATTGGATAAAATCTTGTAAGACAAAAGAAATATCGCTTTAAAATAGTTTCAGTACATTTTATTTCAAAAACGTGTTGCCCATAGGTTGATGCATTCTCAGTAAGAAAATCTAAACAATCGTATGTGGGGAAAACGAAATGCCGCAGAACAATAGAGGATTGCCTAGTTCTTACACGCATTGTTACTTAATGAAAGACGACAAGTGGTACGAATCCATTCAACATTGTCGGAGCCCTTGCCCATCAACTGCGGTGTTCCGCAAGGGAGTATACTTGGACCACTTTTATTCAGCATATACACCAATGATCTTCCTTCAGCACCAAGCTAAGCTAGTCATCTCCTTTAAAATAGAAGATACTATGAACGCTTTTGCTGATTTAAGAGATGACTTGCATAGCATAGGTCAATGGTGTTCTAACAACCTTTTACTGTTGAACCCAAGCAAAACAAAAGTTATGGTGTTCGGTGACAGGCAAATGTATTCTAGATTGGTCACTCCCAGTCTCACATTCATGGGAAGAGCACTCGTACCTGAAGACGCTACTAAAGACCTTGGGGTGATTTTGGACTCTAACCTGACTTATGACGAACATATCACCAAAACCGTCTCCTCCTGCATGTCTCGTCTCAGTCAAATAAGCCGCACCAAGCACGTATTTGACAAACGTACTCTCTAAACTATTATAAACGCTTTAGTCTTTAGTAAGCTTTTTTATTGTTCGAACGTATGGGCGAACACATAAAAGCGTAACATAAATAAATTACAAGCTATTCAGAACTTTGCTGCTCGAATCGTGACTAGCACGCGCAAGTATGATCATATCACGCCAGTTTTAAAAGAGCTTAGATGGCTACCAGTAGAAACTCAGTTATATTTTAGGAACGCTATCATGGCCTTTAAGGACGTTCGCGCGAAAATCCTCTACAAGACAGATTTTTTTCAAACTTATGCTACGGTCTGATAATGAGTTGCTGATGTCAGAAATACAAAAACAATTGGGGGTCACCGAATTGATTTAAGAGATATAGTGTGCGGAAATATACCCTGTTTTTGAAAAGTTAGTCCTCGTAACATGACATGGTGTCCATGGCTTTGAGTTAAAAAATATCAAAGATGAATCGCTGGGGAGAAACTATTATATTCAAATGTTATCTAAGTGGGCCTGATTCGTAAATAATTCTGAAACTGACTGTATGGAATGGATGATTTACACTTTGATGGATGCGACGAGCTAAAGTCAAGATAAGAATGACTATCAGTGTCTTTGTAGTAAACAGATGTTGATATGCGGTTGTCGCGGGGGATCATATAGATGTCCAGGAACGGGAGTTTATCAGCTGAGATAGACCATGTGTAGTCAATCTTGGGATGGTAATTAGAGGCAAACTCGAGAAACTGCTGTAATTCCTGTTCACTGCACTGATAGTCATTCTTATCTTGACTTCAGCTCGTCGCATCCATCAAAGTGTAAATCATCCATTCCATACAGTCAGTTTCTACGGCTGCGAACGATCTGCAGTGACGACAATGATTTTCACAATAAAGCAACGACTATGGAGACATATTTTGCGGCACGTGGCTATCCTCATGACCTCATAACAAGAGCACGCGTCCAAGCGGAAGCAAAAGGAAAAGACAATCTACTTGACATCACTCCCGGAAATGAAACTGCCGTCGACCGCCCACCTCTGGTCATCACATACCACCGCAAAAACGTCGACGTTTGTAACATCCTTCTGCGAAACTATTCCATCTTACGCGATGACAACACCACGAGTGCTATTTTCAACAAGCCGCCGCTAAAAGCTTTCCGACGCGCAAAGAATCTAAAAGATTTGCTAGTCCATAGCAGTTTGCCGTCAGATCTCCAACGTCAGGCGGGTACGTTTCCATGCAACCGACGTGACTGCCGTACCTGTCCTTTTATCAATTCCAGTGACAGTATTAGAACTACAAATGGACACATCAAGATCTCGGGACATTATACGTGCATCACAAGCCAATTGGTCTACTGCATTTCATGCCGTAAATGCCCTGCAATTGTCTACATTGGCGAGACGGGCCGTCGTCTTGGAGACCGCTTCCGTGAACACCGATTGGATGTGATCAAAAAGAAAGTTGCGCTGCCAGTGCCTGAACATTTTACGAGACCAAACCACAACCTCAGCGACATGATGGTAGCGGTGATTAAAGCGAATCTAGGTGACCAGATCAGGAGAAGACGCGAAGAAATGCGGTTCATTTTCAATTACAAGACTTTGGCGCCGAGTGGTTTGAACCAAGACTTTGGCTTTTCATAATTAACTCGTATGCTAGCCTTGCGCGCGCTTTTCTTCGGCGCGCGTGAATTTGAATTTTTTGAATTTTCGCACACGTTAGCAACGAACACATTTTTACTACTGATGAAGGCAGCATTGCCGAAACGTCTAGTTTCATTTTTAACACTTTTTACAGCGTTAAACTTAACACTTTTTCACGTAACTACAATTAACGCTGCGCAGGATACATATTTATTTATCGATTCCTTTTGTGACCCTCGGATCCCTGTGGTGCCTTTAGGCTCTCACTTCTTGCATATATTTACACACTTCTTATGTTTCTTATATTTTCGAAGCTCGTTGCCGCTCGTTAAATTTCTCACAAAAGCGTGCCGCCAGAGAACCTCTGGCACCCATGGTATGTTCCCAGTGTTTCAGATGGTTTCAATCCAAGATGGCGATAACCTCCAGTCCGTGAGCTGAAAAATAGGAGGTGCATTTTTCAACCTCGTATCCAGGTCCTTCTCCGTTTTCAAAATGGCGAGGCGAGCGTATGATGTGTAGTGATGTTCCATGATTGGTGGTGGTTTAGGGGACAACATTGTTATTGATTTTCAATTTGGTGTACTGGAACACGTACTTATTACCAGCTAACTCGTCCCCAGTCGTCTCTCAATTGACGAGAGGAGCGCTTCTCTCGTTCCGCGTCTACAGCTATTTCAATTTAGGTTGTCGGATGAGAGCTTCAAGCGTAGACCAACGAGACCGCAAGTAACTATGGGTAGTTGTAAATTGGTCTTAGCTTAGTTCGCGGTTTTTGCGTTTGTTAGTGCAATGGGTGAGGTAGATGTTAGTACCATAAATGTTTGCCTTCGCTTTATGGACGAGGTATTTTAAATTGCTTTGGTCAATTCATCGTATACACCTAATTGCAGTAACGTTGTCATAGAAAAATGAAAAATGAAAAAAGCCAAATAGGAATTAATTAGCTTAATCATCATTCACAGCGACACGCGGCACGATTGAGCGTGCAGCGGCTATTGTTAATTTAAATTAAGCGTGCAGCGGCTATTGTTATTTGTATGTCTAACTAATTCCTATTGGCCTTTTTTCATTTTTCGTTTTTACATTTTTCATTTCTCCATGACAACGTACATAAAAATCCCAAAGTACCTTGCGGTCTCGTTGCGTACGCTTGAATCTCTCATCCGACAACCTAAATTGAAATAGCTGTATACCCCACGCGCGTCTCCCGCGCCTTGCCTAGAAAGACGACTGGGAACGAGTCAGAGCGCAAAGAACACCCTAAATCCAACCTGTCAAACCTGTCATACAACACGTACAAACCTGTACCAGGCGGGAAGATTGTGGACTGGGGAGCAGCTAAAAACGGGACTAACAGCGCGCGATCAAATGGGGAAAACCAGGAGGGCTCCTGGGAAAACGCAAACCGGTTTTCCTTGTTCGCCGCCTATCCGTCGCTCTCCACTATCTGAACGCCTGGACCAGGCTATTACATGCAAGCAGTTAAACATGTTGTTGAAAGCCGTTCTTCCATAAGGCATCACCATCTTTTGAAATTGCGACCTTTGTAAAACAGAACCCATGATTCGTGATGTTGAGATAAAGAACATCCCTTTCATAAATAAATAAATAAGGCGAAATTATGCGGTAAGCGCGCGCTTCTAATAGTATATTATTACGTCACATTTAAAATTACCACAAACTTCAGAACGCGCATTTTGCTTTCAGCTTAACAATGGGTCAGTATTTGTCTTGTTTAAATTGTGAAAAGAGTACAACAAAGGTTGTTCCTTTGGGTACTTTGCCAAACGGAATGAAACAATCCAATTCGACACTGGGGACGAGAAATGTCAGTTTTCATCGCCCTGTAAGTTTCTCTCTGGAAAGAGCATCGGTGGAACGAATCTCGAATTGTTCGTCCTTAGCTACTATCTCTTTAAGATCAATGCAGACGCTGTCTTCGACCAAAGGCGAAACTGCTAAGAATGAAATCACAACAGAAGATAATCAGATTTCCCCTTCCAGCAAAAGACATCCCGGTATGTTTTAAACATTATCATTATCAGAAAGTGATTTAGTCTAAAAAGTACGTTTCGACACTTTCCCTTGCTTTATAATAACCGCGGATATAATTTTTTTGAATTTGTGAGTTTGCCTTAAAAATGGGTTTTCAACTCGTGCAACTATAAAGAAGCGCAACCAAACCAGAGCACACCTGATGTTTCAGACAAACAGGAGCAAAGCACGTGACTTGATTATGGCCCGTTTTCCCGCGCTTGGTACAGTTGCATATTTTCCCGCCCTTAGTAGCGTTGGCGTGTTTTCCCGCGCTTAGCTCCCATTGCATGTTTTCGCTTTGCATTTTGATTGGTCCATCGATCACGTATTGATCATCATAGCTTTTTTGCTCTTTTTTTGTGATTGTATAAGCTTAATGCACGTGACTAGTTTCAGTCAAAATTTAACTCTTCTACTGTTACCTTAAAGCAAATAAATAAAGAAAAACAAAACATTTTCTTCCCGGATCTGAAACCCTCACAATTGATTTTTGTCAACCAGGTCTTCTTACTCCTGAGCCGGATGAAGGTCTTTTAAATTCTACATTATTGACAGGCGAGGCAGCTCAGGAATGCACCTCTTCTTTGCCTCAGTTGACCAGTGGAAGGCAGTCACGTGTCGGGTCATTTGTACATCGAGCCCCAACGCCGAGACCAAGTGAGGTTGGGGTTATAATGGTGAAACCTTACCAAGGTGAGTTGAAACAAAATTAATACAAAGGGTGCCCGGAGATATGAAATTTCTCTTCGAGTATTCAGTGAGCGATTTTCCGAAGATATGACGATTAGTCGAAGATTTTGGAGAAATTCTCCTAATACTGATCGAAGGTTGTACTGACGTTTCCGATCATTTTCTATATTTCCGAAGATTGTTGAAGATTTCAAAGGAAAATCCGAAAATGTTTCGATTGTAGATTCCTTTTTGCTCGTTTGAAATTTAATAATGGCGAACAGGGAGCTAACGTAAAGATTTTGATAGCTTTACTCGATCCTTGTATTTCATTGAAGTCTATTTTTGCGACGTTTACAGGTGCTAGTGCTAACATCCCAGAAGAGCCTGAGCGCGTGTGCAAACATGGAATATCTCTGGTCGGTGTGACTGGAGATCCCCATGAGGTGAACTGCGTGAGATGTGAGAGACCTACCGCCAGAGGAGGACGGATTCTAACGGGAATGATCGCATTCCGAAGAGCTGAATTAAAACAGAGAAAGAACAAGAGAATTCTCAACAAGAAAAGGCTGATAGTGGAGCAAGAAAAGCGAAAGAAGACAGTAGAGGAGTATGATAAAGCTCTCCGCCGATTTGCCGAGAGACACTATAGTGATTGAAACGCTTTAAGTTATTAGTGACTGCGACTAGCAGCTAGAGCTATGGAGAGATCACTCCGGCCCCATTAAGTCCGGAACAGGGGCTCAAGAAGGTGGCTTAGTATAAGCCCTGGGATTTAAAACGCCGATTCACAAAGGGAAGGAACTGTGAATGCATGGACATGGATATGTGACGCAAATGCGAAGCGGGCGAAGAATGCTCATGGATAGGTTTTAACATACTAGCTCTGTGCTTTCTTTGCCCACTTCTCATTAAAATAGCTGAGAACATGAGCTCATGACTCCTGTTAAGATCGAGAACTAAGCAGTATAAACCCTATTTAAATATGAAAAACTAGGAAGTGACCTAGTTGGAGAACAATCTTTCCCAGGTCAGGTCAGTGGAGACCAGAAGCTCAAGGTTGCTGAGAAACGAAGAAAAGAAAAAAACCGCGGGCTCTGGGGACGAGATTTAACAGGAGATGTGAAGGCCTCAAGACGATTGTGCGCAGTGAGAAATAATAAAATGTGTAAATGGTTGCCTGTGCCATTCTGAGAGTCACAGGTATACCAGTATCAGTGACTGAAGCGTCTAAGACTACAACCGGGCTAATAAACTTTATTTGAAAGAAGATTAAAACCTCAAATAATGATCAAGGACATTCAGATTGTCTGAGCACTTTTTCATCATGAACATAAATAAGAATTCCTGGTTGTCGCTTAACATAATATTTTCAGGATTTTACAGAGCATCAACTGTCTCATCGATGACAGCTTTAGTACTAACAGTTACCACGATGTGTAAGAACGATATAAACATTCCATATATTCAAATTGAATAATACATATTATATTTTACATTTACAACTTAAGTTTATTTTCATCAATCCGGGGACAAGTGATTCATATGCACTATATGGGCCAATATATCTTTTCATTTCCAAGTTCGTTTCCAGGGTCTTCTCGACGTTCAAATTGGCAGCACCTGAAGGCCCGTTCACACAAGCGAACGGCCGGCGATTTTTAAAATTCAAGTCCCCGCGATATCGCAATTGTTTTGAACATGTTCAAATTTCACTACGATTTTCGTCAGAAAACTGCCAAAATATGTACCAGGGATCCCCCAGGGGAATTTTGTATCCGTGTTTTTCGTCATACCACAATGGCCGGAAACAGGGGTAAAAGCGCGAAATTTGAAGTTAATTTTCTGGAAAACGTTTGCGATCTGCGAGATTTTACATATTTCGCTGGATTCTGGTCATAGCACGACATTTTTCGTGTTTTGTACGTACGTACGCCTGAGTTAGACGACACGATTCGTGTTGCAGACATCACCGTGAGCAAGTCGCATACAGCAAAGTTCGTACCGTCTAAATCGGCTTTTAGCCATATGTGTCAATAAGTCTTCCAAATTGAGAGTGTTCTTTCTTGAACTCCTTTGAGTTTTTATGTAACCCAAAATAAAACTGGTCTTTTTTCAGTGCATGGAAGCCCTTAACAGTCTTAAATCCTCCTGATTGATAACTGTAGCCAAATGAATATATTGACGTAATAGCTTTTGTACTTATACTGGAAGGAAAGAACAGAAAGTAATGGAGAATTGCCCACAAGACTATTAACGATGAACGCTCCCAAAGAAAACTTTGTGCGAGCATAACGTCACTTCTGCAATCGTACAGGAATACTTGAAAACCCTCTGGAGACAACTGAATAGTAGGTACAAGTGACGTTTTGAACGAATGACCGTAATGGTATATGAAAGAATAGGTGATTGCAGTGGCAAACCCCTGTCCGAATTGCCCATCTAGCAAAGAGCAATTTTTTGAGATTTTTTTTCCCCCGTCTTCAGCTAAGCTGTCCTCAGGAAGCCTGTTCAAATCTTTAGGATCTAAAATAAGAACAATAAGAATAACACTTATTCCACGAGCACGCATTTAATACGAGATGATGGCTTTAATTGTCTCATAATCATTTATTAATTCCAAGCAGATGACGTGACCTAACGTGTATTGATGTGGGCTATTTTGAAATTACCAGTTTAAATCTGGCATTTAAAAAATTTAATATTTTCTCTTACTCTTTCCTTCCACTGAACTGAAAATCTTGAATCAAATTTGCAAAAAAAAAAAATCATTTTTAGCCTTGATTACACCCCCGGGGGGACTCCCATATAAAAATGACGGGGGTGATCGTCGGAAATGTTCGAAAAACACCCTAAAAGGTACCAGAATCTCGTTTGATGGGCGTGGCTCAAAACAATTTTTTACCCCTAAGAGGTACTTTACCAACTCTAAAACAACACATGTCATCCATATCTTTTCGGCTCATACCCTAAAAGGTACCGCAATAATTCTAACCGTGGTCATTTTAGATTTTAGTACCCTAAGCGGTACCAATCTACAAATTTTTCTCCCCCTCCCCCCAACCTAAAAGGTACGACGAGCACCCCCGTCATTTTTATATAGAAGTCCCCTCCGGAGATTACACCTTGAATTTTGACTCCGTCACAATGGTATTCTTGCCATTGCCAAAGCGGAACATTCTCGATTTTTGCATATCGCACCTGACACTTACGTTCGGGCTCACTTTTGACGAATCGAGATTTTTCCTGTATACCCAACAACAAACCTTACATCAGTTTATACTGCGAGTGAATACGCGGGGACTCCGAGGATGCCTCCTTGGGTTTTTGACCTCTGGGCCAATAACCCTGAGCCGGAAGGCATTCATCTGAAGGAGAGAGGATTTTCTTAAGTGTATTGCATCTATTCTAAAAAATATAAACTTACCACAGTCTTCGTCGTCAGAGTCTGCAAAAGAAAATGAAACATAATTTAGTACCGTATCACGATTATTCATATGAACAGCATAAACAGCTGTGTTCTTTAGAAATTGAATGTTTATTTTCCCCAAAAATAATACACTATTGACCCTCAAAATAATACTTTATTCAAGTTTTCACTTAAACTAACAAAGAACAGAAAACGACGCTGCGTGATGCAAACACCAGAAGGAGTTTGGCAAAAAACGAAAGTTTATAAGTGCTTTCGACTTTTCTTGAAATCCATCAAGTGCTTGCATCACGATATCTAACTAACCATCATAAAATGTAATTTGTGATAATCTTGATTGGCATAAATTAATATTTTGCCGGCACGGTACAGAGAACCGGGTACTAGTGTAGTGCGCCGGCAGGGGTTCACGGTTCGTGAGTTTGAAAAGTGTCCGTTGATAGATTTGTGTCATTCTACGGTCAGCCTCGCCGCCTCTAGTACTGTTCAAACAGGTAAACTCTCGTCTTAGTTGTTTATTGTAATACCTTAAGACTTATTATCGACAGTTTTAGCCGCATATTTTAGTCGTTTATTTCTTAGTTAAAACACCTTAAAACCCTTAAGGTAGCACCACTGCATAGGTCGGGGGTACACGGTCCCTATTTTTTCCAACAGTTGGTTTTTTGGGGTTTACGTGTCCGGCTCTGGTGCGCTTAGATTTTTTGTAATATTATAGTCCTTTGTCAATAATAAAATGTATCTTGGGCCTGGCTGACTAACGCCCCACGCCCCACGCCTCTTAGCCTTGTGTATTTGTTCGGGTGTGTAGTGGAGGCAAAATGGTGACGTTACACGGGACGATTCGCAACGACGATTTTTAGCGCAACAAAATTAACGACAGGTATGTTACACGAAACAACTCGAGTTAAATTCGTGTTTTTGCGTTGCAAGTTTTTAAAGCTGATTCAAAAACTTCGCAACGCAAAAATTCGGCGAAGAAAATCGTCCGCGCACCAATGTTGCGCTAAAAATCGTCGTTGAGAATCGTCGTTTTGTGATGTCATGCTAAATGGTGAGTTAGGCGCTTAAGCAATGAGGACGCTTTTTGGAATGGGGTGCAGTGCTTCTTGACAAAACGACACTCAAGGGGGAACACTCAATGAGTATTCAACTGATTACTCATTGATTACCCACTGATTACAATGACCTGCTTAAGGACGTTCGAGCTAATTGTTTATGCGCATCTTTACTGCGCACGCAATTCGTATTGCAACGCCATGCTACGTCATGCACGAGCGCGCGCGCAAAGCAAGAAATCTAAACAGATAAAGGGCTGGTAGCCGTTGCGTTAACTTCACTTAGATTTTACTCGCTTGGATGCTCGGTGACCCCTATTTTTTTCTTCATATATCACTTTCTTTACCGATTATCTACAGTTTGTGAAAAAAGGGAAAAAATCTGTCTTGTAGAAGTTTGATTTTTTGTTTTCATTTTTTTATACACGCGACGTCGAATTGCACTCATATCTCAGCTGTATGTTGTTTCCGAATGCCCTCTTTAAAGGGTTAACTCATTTAAAGGTTGAAAACAGTTCGAATTATTTACGAATCAGGCCCACTTAGATAACATTTGAATATAATAGTTTCTCTCCAGCGATTCATCTTTGATATTCTTTAACTAAAAGCCATGGACACCATGTCATGTTACGAGGACTAACTTTTCAAAAACAGGGTATATTTCCGCACACTATATCTCTTAAATCAATTCGGTGACCCCCAATTTCTTTTGCATTTCTGACATCAGTAACTCATTATCAGACCGTAGCATAAGTTTGAAAAAAATCTGTCTTGTAGAATATTTTCGCGCGAACGTCCTTAAGTTGGTAGAATCACTGCGAGGATCATAATTTCACTCATAATCATCTGCAGTTGCAAATATGATTGTTTCACATTACTACACTCCTATATTCACCATCATCAGGTACATTACGCCGGGCCCAGCTTTTCAGGTGGCTTGGTAGTCCGGCCAAATGCGTTGCATCTAGTATTTGGGCACTTTCCCGGCTGAAATATCGTGTTTTCATGATTATGGCCAGGAGCTTGCTTTAAGCTTACTTTATTATCTTAAAATTGGAAGAAACCATCGGCAAAAGTGATAGAAGCAAAGAAATATGAACTAAACAGACAAAATAATGGCTAGAAAAGTCAAAATTTCACAAGAATGGCAAGTTTGATTTCTTGACCGCCTGTCAAGAAATCAAATTTCATGAACAGAAATCCACTTCAATCCTTGCAATCCTGCACTTTATCTCCAAACTACTGCTTTTGTTTCGCTCCATAGAATCTTTTTATCCAACTAAGTTGTATATTTGGTGGCATTTGGCGATATAAAGTGGAAATGAGCTAAGCGAAATTTTGCTATTTTGGCAGGACAGAGTGTCTTTACTGAGTTGGTACTGAATCACTGCAAGGATCATAATTTCACATAGACTTACAGTACATACATGTAGGTAAATCTGGCATTAAACTAAGTGAAAAAAAAAGGTAATTTCCTACCTTCACTGCACTCACATATGACAGCAATTTGGCAGTCGTCTGAAAGAAACATAAATCATGGTGATTATAAAATAACCATGTTGATTAGCACATGTACAGGAACATGATGTGTACAATCACCTAAAAGAATTTGTTGTTAAAGGAACCATTGGTACTACATTGTACATACAGTATCACAAACAAGAAAATTCCAGGAGCATTAGACACCATCAATGTTCTCACTGACCTCTTTGTTTGGCAGAGCGAAAACTGGAAGCTCGGGTCCAGTAACCGATGAACTGATACCAAAATCGTATCGGTGACTTTCAAAGCTCACTAGCATTTTCGTGCTTGCTCTTGCCAAAGGAATTCTTATGCCACTGGTTCCCTAGTAAATTTCTTCACCGATTTAATGAATTTTAGTGAATGGACGCTAAACGACTTAAGATTATTAAAATCCGTAAGACAGATTTTTAGTAATTTTGAAAAGGGCCAAAATTCGACATTTTCTTCATTAGCAAAAATTCTACCTTACAGATTTTCATTTTCTTTTGCATACATGTAGATGTTTAAATATTTATGGCCACTTTCCAAATCCTGAAAATTAGAGGTAGGGTCATACGGCTAGATTTTGAGAAAAAGCCTTGGAAAAGTCTTGTTATTTCATACTTATTGAGATTTTTCTATTGAAATTTCGCGTGTGAAAGCCCCGTTCGGGGTTCGCAGCCAATCAGAATGGTGAAACGACTTTCTCAAACGTGAAAAAAGCATTTCGTCCAATCACAAATTTCAGTATGCATGAAATAAACAAATTACAGCATGGGCAGAGCTTTGTACGGCATTTACGTACTCGTTGGTTCATATCAGAAATCTCACTCGCTCGCAAAACCTCGCTCGTTTGATTTCTGATAATGAACCAACTCGTGTGTAAATACCGTACGCCCATACTGCCCATAAAGGAATCTATATTTATCAGTTCCCTCCTAGTACAGTCTGTTTATATTTGATATTTTGCATTTCTTCTCCTGGGTAATATTACTTCTTTCAACAGTTGTAGCACTGCAAATAACCCCAAAACTCAGAAAGCTGTAGTAAGCCACCTTGAGGGTTTTGCGCAACACGCTTTTAAACGAGTAATACTACATGAATTCGGCCATTAACCTTTCGTGAAATTCGCTTCTCTTCTTAATGAGATGCGTTTTTCGGATCGACAAGTCTGTCTTTCGGGTCGACAATAATTTTGTCGATCCGTACGACTCGTACGAGTCGACAACCTTCGAGAGGGCCTGTTTACCTCGTTCCCAGGGTCTCTTATCTGGCATGCGTCTCTAATGAGATGCAATCTTCCGGTCGACAACTACACTTTACGGGTCGTCTCATTTTGTCGATCCGTACGGATCGTACTTTGATTTTTTCGGGTCGTATCAAGTCGACAATATTGGACATGGATGGCCACCTTAAGCTTAGTATTGAAATGTACTAGAATTTTATGACACGAAGGTTTCATCAAAGGTTTCATCATCATTTCAATCAACCCAATACAATGCAATACAACTTTGGCACATTTGCAAATGAGCACAGTGACATGGTAGAGTTTAAATGCTACAGCTCAGAAGGAGGTCGGACACCTTAATGAGAATATATAATGAAGTAACTGGTTAGCTTTCAGTTGAGGTTAGGGTTAGCAGTTTATATAGTTAAATTTCTCTAATGCCCTAAACAACTCGAGAAGCTAGGTGGTACCCTGGTACGGTAGGCTATGTAAGCCTAAGTCTAGCTGAGGTCACAGGTTCAATCGTGAGTGGGGATTTTAGATTTCCTTTTTTACACTTGATTGATTGAAAATGAAATTTTAAGTGTTGCCATTAACTTATATAATTCTCAATAAGGTGTCTGACCTCATACTGAGCTATAGCAGGTAGACTCTACCCAGTGACATAATGCTTAGTACCCAAGCCTTCAACATGATGGCCAAAATGGCAGCTGTTTACTGAGCCAATAACGTTCAGTGTTTGACTAAACCTGCATGTACATGCTGCACCTTGTAGAAAAGTAATACTATTACCTGGTTTGAGACCATTGCAAACCAACATGTCAATTTCTCCATACCAAGCATTTGGATGCCCTATAAAGAAGAAGAGCAGAATTTTTATAAAATGAATGCAAATGATTGTGCTATTTTAAATTTTTATTGTCTTCTGTGTTTTGTTTTTTGGCCATCTCAAGCATAGCCACAGAAACCTTTTCAAAGGGTACATCATACGACACAGAAAGGAAACAAGAGATGTCTCGGCATCTGCTCACAGGCTATTAAAGTTGTTGTGAACATTAGTTTAATCAGTGGCAACAGCTTCATTAAAGATTTCGGCAACCTTAATAGGAGTAAGATGGGAAATACAGAGTTGACAATGATGGCTTAATTATGTCTTATGGTGTAAGGATTTTCATACAAATATGGGAATTGAAACATACGATAAAGCAGTGTATTATGTAACCTGGCAGTTCATGGCTTGGTAAGCAGATAACTTAGAAATTGAAAAGAATATACCACATCCACTGATGAAAAGAATTGCAGAGATAAGGTCGATGTCCAAAATGCCAAATATTTTTTCGGCTGAAAAGCTTAGAAGTAGGGGTGTAACGATTCATATTCCTTGCTATTCAATTCAATTTCGATTATTGCCTTTCGATTTCGAATATTTCGATTCGATTATGCAAATGTTTCTTGCAGATAGTTTTAGACTTATCTCTTGTACCCTCTTTAACCAGAAAACCACAATATTTCCACACAGCTGATCTAAAAGATGCAGGCAGAATCACGATTGCTTGGTCGTTCGTCGCCATGTTTGAGAACGTGACAATGAGCATGTTGCACATGGTTTGCCTTATTTGGAAATTCTCAAGAGGTGGTAGCAAGGCAGGGTCGAGCTACCTGTACGCACGTACGTATGTGCATACCTGAAAAAGTGGGGGAAAAAAAGAAAGATTTGGGACTTAAGGCTGTTAAGGGTGGGAAGAGAAGGTAGGGGGAGTGTTTGAAAACAGTGATTGTGTGTACCTCTGAAAAATTCCTGGCTACGCCCCTGAAAGGCAGCAATTTTACTAGACAACACAAAATGGCTCACGAACTGCAAATGCCTTTGCTTGTCAATCGAAAATGCAGATTTTAAAGAGTTCTGAATTCTGATTTCACAATTCAGGGCACCCTGGAAAAGGTATGCAAAAATCGAACCAAAATCGAAATGTGGAAGCAAAGAATCGTGAATCGAACTGAATGGTCATAATCGCGATTAATCGAGAATTTGATTAATCGTTACACCACTACTTAGAAGGCAGAGTTTACCCGCTTCTAATTGGTCCAAAAAACAATAAGCTTGACAGCACTCATGTCACCGGTCACACATGCACTGAACTGTGAAATTTCACAGTTCAGTGCATGTGTGACCGCTCACGTGACGCGAGTGCTGTCAAGCTAATTGTTTTTGGACCAATTAGAAGCGGGTACACATTTCTGGCGGGTAGTATGTGAAATGACAGGCCAAACACGACTCTTGATAGTCGCTGAAGTTATTCTAGCCTTAAAAACAGAGCTTTTCCAAGTCAAGTTAAATAATGATTCACTTACCCAAGCCAAGGCCTTTCCATCCTTTGATCTTAGGATGGTATAATGGGGTGTCATTTCTAACTGTTATGTCATCATGATGTGCATTCAGTATTATAAAGCCATCCAACAATGGTAAAATGATATTTTCCGCAATCTCCGCATTACGTTTGCTTCGATTATGGGCTCCCTTCAGTTGCACAATTTCATTTATGACGTTGAAAAAGGTCTGGCTTAATCCACTTTCTGTTTTAGTATCTGACAGCAATGCCAAACCTTTCTCCAGCACTCTGAAAGCTTTGTGAAAAACTCCTTCAAATTCATAACCATGGGCAGCATCCTTCACAAACTGTACAAGTGATGGGGACAGAACTTTAATTGGAATAGGTGGGCTCTGCAAAGCACCAAAACCAAAACAATAGTTTACTTACAAAACACACACATGTACTACATGTACATCTAGCCTGCGTAGCAGGCGTCGGGGAAAAGGGAACTGGGGAGAGAGGGAAAGGATGCCTGCAATAAAGAGCCCCATTTGTTCATTTCTGTAGACGCTGGCGGCTGCAAAATTCTGATTGGCTAATTCACGCTGGATGGTAAACATAGTAAATTCCTGTGTGAAGTCATCCATGCGTAAAAGCGTGTGCCAGTTTCTGATTGGTGACATTGACAGTTGACGTAATTTGATTACATGGAAATCGGTGGGTGTAATGCGAATAGCCCAGTTCTTATAGCAGGCGTTCCTTCTCTTCTCCCCCTCTCCTTTTTCGCGCCCCCTCCCCCTCCCCGTTTACGCCTGCCACTCAGGCTAATGTACATCAAGCAGATTTTACTGTGGACCAGTTTTTCCAAAGCTGTGTCTTGAATAAATTAATTTTTTGGTATCTTCCTTTTAGGGGTTCTTTGAGCACATTTCAAGAATGATTAATTAAAAGGTACTAATAAAGGAATTAATTGTAGCATAGAGGCGGCATGGCCTAGGGGATTGGGTGCTTGAATTGTAATCAAGAGGGCCGGCTGGGCCCCACTAAAAACGGACGTATACAAAACATGGACCCGGGTCCATGGACCACCCCTGTGGACCTGGTCCACGGACCACCTCGTGGACCCATTCCATGGACCACCTTGTGGACCCGGTCCATGGACCACCTGATGGACCATCCCTAATTTTCATCAACTTTAATTTTTTTATTCCCAAATTTTTCTGTCAGTATAAAGGATGGACTGCAGACTGAGGACAGGGTATAAAACACAGTCTTAAGTTTAAATAAATATGGCATTCAACATCAATATTTAACTTCCTACTATCAATGTAATTGCTACTTGATGTTGAATGCCATAAATTATTTATTTAAACTGAAGACTGTGTTTTATGCCCTGTCCCCAGTCCACAGTCCATCCTTTATACTGAAAGAAAAATTCAGAAAAAATATATATATTACAGTCGAACGTCTCCACAACGGCCACCTTGGGGACAGAGGAAAGTGGCCGTTGTAGAGAGGTGGCTGTTACGGGGAGGTAGGGGTGTAATATGACACCCATTTATTTTCGAGGGGTTACAACACTTTTACTTTTAAAAAATGCTTATTGTAGAAAAGAAATACCTAACACAATCGAAATATATCTATAAAACAGAAACCAAACGTTAATGTTCAGAAGAAAAATGTGAACAAAACAAAATGAGTAAGGCACAGTGAGTACATCAGTTTGTACAACGTTCGCTCTTAGTAGTGCAGACACTGATTTTATTTTCTCTTTAGCTCTGCTTGAGCAATGCAATTTAAACACAGACGAATGATGTGAAAAATATTAATCAGGAAAGCTATCAGAACCTTATCAGTCTTATCAACTGTACACGATTTACATGTATGAAAATAGAAATACAGTACTGTATGTAATGACTCTTCCTGTGGTGGCTTTTATTGAATGTTGTGATCCCACTCTAAACACGTGCCGCAACTAATAAGATAAAATTATTGTACAGACCAACGACGCGTTGTCTCCCAAGCAGCCATTATTTGTCTCGTCATGCAACACTCCTCCTCACTAGTGAGGAGGAGTGTTGCGTGACGAGACAAATAACGGCTGCATGGCCATGGGAGACTAAACGACGCGCTGTACGGATCAAGTTTCGTGACCTTTGGGGTTTTTATACACCGTTCATCAGTTGTTGTTGATTATTGAAGTGGCCGTTGTCGAGAGGATATTTTGGCAGTTGGGATGCAATTTAGTGGCCGTTGCCGTTGTGGAGAGGTGGCCGTTGTAGAGAGGTTAAAATAAGAGTGAATGTATGGACCGTCCGCCGGGACCAAAAAAAGTGGCCGTTGTGGAGAGGTGGCCATTGTAGAGAGGTGGTCGAAAATTAGGGGTGGTCCATCAGGTGGTCCATGGACCGGGTCCACATGGGTGGTCCATGGACCCGGGTCCATGCTTTATATACGTCATGTTTCGCAGAGCTCTCAAGTTGCTTTGCTGGGAAAGAGTGAGTTTTTTGAGGGTGTAGCGGTCGATTGTGACGCCGCAGGCGTCACTTCCCTAGGGGGTCTGGGAGCATGCCCCTACAGAAAATTTTGAAAAATTTAAGTAGCTAAGACGCGTTTTCCATTATTCTGAGCGGAAATGTGACCCTTTAAAGTGACTATCCGCCATTGTCACGTTACCGGCAGTCAGCACGGTATATGCAATATTCATTAAACCACTGACCGGTGTAACGCTGGAAAAATTTCCGTATAACCCCATAGATTTATTATGCATGCATACTTCATTAATTATGTATGCGCGCTATTGTTTTCTTAAACAATAGCAATTCCCGCATGTATTGAATATATGCATCACTAATGGCTACTTACTTCAACAATAAAAATGGATTTAGTCTACAGAAACGGTGATAGATTGGTATAACTATTGCCGGGAGGTTTGTGCCTACAGAATCATGCAACATTATGCGGGGCAAATAGGCGGACCAGGTACAACTGTTGAGATTGACGAGTCCAAGTTTGGCAAAATGAAGTACCACAGAGGCCACTACATCGAAGGCCAGTGGGTCTTCGGCGGCCTTTGCCGCCAAACGAAGGCCTGCTTCCTTGTTCCGGTAGAGCGCAGGGATAAAGATACTCTTTTGCCAATTATACGCGCTCACATATTGCCAGGAACCCGCGTGATGAGTGACAAGTGGAGAGCTTATGATTGCCTACAAGACGAGGGCTATGAACATCTCACAGTTAACCACAGCCTAAACTTCGTAGACCCAGACACCGGTGCTCACACGCAGGGCATCGAAAATACATGGTGGGGAGTAAAGCGAGGTCCGCCCCGTACAGGAACATCCAAAGATCTCTTCGAAAGCTACCTACAGGAGTTTTTGTGGCGTAAGCATTATGGAGAGGATCCCTTTGGAAACATCATCAAGCATATCGCTGAACTTTACGAGGTGCACAAAGACCCGTAAAGTGTTCCGCGTACCAATCTATGCACCATTCGTGATCTTCTTTCGTGAAAATAATAATACACCAAGTTAAGATTCAACGCATCGCATCGCAAGCTGGCAAACGGGGAAAAAACACCACAACAACATCAACGGTGAGTTTCAATTTATTTCTCTCTGATCGACGCAGTTTCCCTAACCCTCATTTAAAAGCTAACCTTTCGCACCTAACGCTACGTTTTTAATTTTTTCCCTCGCACTACAACTTGAAAAACACGGAAAACGGCACATTTTTCTCGACAAATTTTGATGAAAACGCTCATTTTAGACCGAATTTGAAAAAGACTTAGAAAAAAAAAATGAAAAAAACCTGTATAATTTATGCTATTCCCAAAGGCAGTCTATTGTTTTCTCTATTGTTCTCTTTTATAATAGCGCGTATGCATAATTAATGTATGGGGTTATACGGAAATCTTGCCATCAACTGTTTTAATCAGAAACCTTAAATGCGTGAGAAATATTAGTTTTAGCGTGAGAGCGTGAGACTAGATTCGTATGCGTGTCAGAGTCTCACGCTCAATGCGTGAGGCTTGAGAGCTCTGCAGTTTACTATGAGCCACGATTTTATAGTCAGTCAATCTGTCATCACTCCAAAGTGCGCCTTGCCAAGCATGGCTTTCCAGTCGCTAGTACACTCCTCATTTCTGGTCTGAACAAGAAAATAATGCAAAATAAACTTACAATTCTCACTGGCATATAAATGGAGGAGAGGTGTTGTCCAGGTGCCGGGCAGTCATAGCGTAACGTCGCAGAGAACATATGCACGTTTCTTTCAAGACACTTTAAATCGTGCTCGTTGAGCTGAGTCGCAGACTCTTGGTGCAGTCGCCGCAATAGTGAATTTGAGCCAATGCGCCATATTTTCGTGCCGCTGTAAAACGACAAACTGCGATTCAAGAAGCCCAGCATTTCTCACAATCACCTCGAGTGTTTTGACTCAAAACGGGAAAATACTTCATGCCAGTATGCCATGTGGTCCCCCCGTTTCTTCTCTTGATCTCTGGGGCCTGGGCCCAGTTGAGCGCTACGCAATCCTAATTTCGTGTTGGTTGTCCTGTGGTTTATGTGCATTAAAATTTGAGATTTTTTGGTAGCCGGTCTTCCAAATGGCCGCCCCTATTGTTTTTTTTCAGGGGTTCATTTCCGCTGGAAATTCCTTCGAACGCGTCTCTATAATCTGTGATTACTGCTAGTTTTAAAATGTTTTCTAAAGCTAATTTTAAGCTAGAGGTGAAGACCCTGACTCGTCCCCAGTCGTCTCTCATTATTAGTATTTGGCGTCCTCTCGTTAATTGAGAGACGACTGGGAACGAGTCAGGTGAAGACCAGTCAAAGTTGAACGTCAAAGCCAAAAGTTATTAGAAAAAAATTCATTGATTAGTTATTAACTGGATTCAAAATTGACGCTAATCTTGGGTTAGCTTAATCGCGCTTTGAACAACCCGGCCCTGATTAGCACTCACAGATTAGCACTAATCCTGGATTCCACCTCGTTACCATGCTGAGAGATTCCATGAGATAGCAAGCGCATGCGCCAACCAGAGCTCCACACCAGTTACAGGTATCTCTGCGCGCCATCGAACCAGATCTCAGCATTATGTAGTAACTCCGTGAAATTACAATCAAACTTCAACTTCCAGGTAAGTCTCGTTTAATTTATAAATTAACTGTCAACAGAACATATGAGTTGTCATGGTAATTAACCCTGGATTAGCGCTAATCGTCCTTTGAACAACTCAGCCCTGATCAACAGTCCCTAACACTGATAAACGTCCCTAGCAATGATCAACTGTCCTCAGCAATGATCAACTATCCCTAGCACTGATCAACTGTCCCGTACACTGATCAACTGTCCCTAGCACTGATCAACTGTCCCTAGCACTGATCAACTGTCCCTAGCGATGATCAACTGTCCCTAGCGATGATCAACTGTCCCTAACAGTGTTTTACTGTCCCTAGCTGTGATCACCTGTCCCTTAGGTCCGACTTTTCAAGACAGACTACCCTTCGCAGCTGTTCTTTGTGTCGTTAAGAATAGGTATGGGGGGACTTGGTAAAGACAGTTTAAAAAATTTCACTTGGAAATTTAGTGAGTGAAAGCGATGAGTTATGAAGTCGTCTGCTAATTCTTCGTTTATATGAAACGTTTCATATAAACGTTTAAGTTTATATACGTTTAAGTTTTTGTGCAAAATCAATTTCTGACCTAAAGTCAGGTCTACCACCTTAAGTAGGAGTTATAAATTGTTTTAATTTTTTCATGTATAATATACATGAAAAAATTACTCGATTCTGATTGGCTAAGAGCAGTGCAGTTCAAGTGTAACACCAGTGCAAAACGTGTAACACCGGTGCAAAAAGTGTAACACCTGAGTGCAAATTACAAATCTAAAAAAAAGAATTTTTTTTTTCTTTTATTTTGCCAAAAACAAAAAGAAAAAAAAATTTGCAAAAGAAAAAATTTGCAAAAAAAAAATTTCCAAACAAAAATGGATTCAAATTTTTTCATGTATAAATATTAATAAGTAATCATACGGTTTTCTCGTTCAATTTGGGATTAAATTACACTTCTGAGTTTTTCAAAAAGCTCAAATTGCACTCGCCGCTTTTGAGCTTTTTGAAAAACCCACTCGTGCAAATTAATCCCAAATTGAACTTGAAACCGTATGATTAAATTTACCTATACTAATATAACAGTGAAACTTCGCCATACGACCACCTACTCAGAGTTAATACGACTACCTCGTTATAAAGACCACTTTTACTGGCCCTAACAAATGTCCAGTCGTTTCCTTATTCAGTACAACCTCGTTAATACGACCAACCCGCTATTTCGATCAACGGCCAACTCAGTTTAGTATTTCCTCGTTTTTTCTTCGCAGTTTAACCTCGCTCACACGACCAGTGCCTGTGGAATGCTTGTTAAGACCAGGTGGCAAGCGTCGAAGGAAGTCAAAGTAACATAACGGCATCGGTTTCTTATTGAAAGTCGTTAAAAGTGCGTTATTTAGCGTTCAAACGATTATATCATAGAGCGGTTTTCAATCCACCGTAGGAAAAAACATGGCGGCTGTTAATAATAATAATAATAATAATAATAATATGCATTTGTATAGCGCAAATTCTATATACATATTCAAATGCGCTTCACAATCAATCAGACCCACCCCACCCATGAACAAGTAACACTGAGGGTGGTCACATCCAGAGTTTTGTTACGTCCTCAGTGGTTCTTTTACGTCCCCATGGGAGACGGGACTGCCATTTCTACGTGGTCATCCGAGCCACGTGAAGGTCTAACCATTTGCCGATGCCATAGCAAAGGCAGCACCTTCATCCTCAGTTATTTTATGACCCTGAGTGTTGGTCCGGCCGGGGTTCGAACCCGAGACCTCCCGCTCTGCAAACCGGTGCTCTATCAACTGAGCTCAAGCATTTTACCACAATACCTTGCGGACCTAACACAGCACATAAGGCACAAAGAAAGCCAAATTTTTACAATATTTGTTCCAGTACTAAGGACAATGTGTAGACTACTAGGTTTGAAGATTTTATAACTTTTCTTTACATTTTTATGAACGTTGTTAAGATTTTTGTGCGCTAAGAATTATGGGTAAATGTACCAGTCGCCATCTTTTTTCCTACTGAGGATTCACGCGGAGTGTCGAAAGTAATTTCGTAAATACTTTGTTTTTGAATTGCTACGCTTTGTGATTGGGTAAAACGATCTCGTGTCACTTTCTTATCAGAAGTAAAACTAGAACCTATCGTTACCTATTCGCGCGCGTTTTCCCGCGCTAAGCGACAGCTACATGTATTTGCTTCGATTTCTGATTAATTCATTGGATTGTCTGCGTCTGTTGTGATTGGTCAGAGTGATTACTTTGGTTTTGTCTTAATGCCACTCAATTGAAATTCGTTTTAGGTGTGATACCCAGCAGATAAATAATCAGAATTAAGTTGTATTGGTTATCACACAGTTTAGAAGGTTTTGTATGATAACGCGACGCTTCCTCGTTAATACGACTAGATTTTTTATGGCCCACGGTTGGTCATTTTAACGGGTTCCATCTGACCATGGAAAATTATTCTTCCTGTTATCGCAGACACCTCGATAACTAAGTAGTGAAAAGTGTTACTAGATTTTCACCTTTTTAAGACCAACATCTATTGTCTGCGGATGTGATTGCTTTAAAACAAAACATGAAATGTCACCTTAGACAAACCATTTTTTTCCGGGGGTGCCTGCCCCCGGTACCCCATAGTAACTCGCACCTTCGGCGCCTCGAATGTTTCGACCTTCGGTGCTCATACGCAGGTAAAATCTTGCCTACTTGCGTGCTTTAAAATAACTAAATTGAAGTAATATTGTACCAAACGAAACGACGACTACTTTTAATTTTTTTCAGTATTCAGAGGAGTAACATTTTTTGTAGATAGAGCATTTTTCTTATGAGTGAGAAGGATTGATTCTGACGTAATGCAAATAGACGACACAATACTTGTAAACAAGTAACAATTAATTGTTATAATTCAACAACTGATTTAAAAAGAAAAGATTCAGCTTAGCATCAGGAGTTTACTTAATTACTAGTGCTAAAATTGTCAAGTCACTCCACAAGGGGCAGAATCAGAAAAAGCTACTAAATGCTAAATGCTACATTGCAAACAAACTGAATCCAACTAAAACTTAGTGGCCAAGGGATGCCATCATGGTCTGTTTGTATCTGAAAAAAGACCTATCAAGCAAAACGTTTTTCCCAAGGTTAGAAATCGTTCGTCTGTTTTGGTTTCAACGTTCGTATTAGCCTAGTGAGACGTGAGAGGCCCGGTCAGTATCGACAGATGAACTGCGGACTATGGACTCGGTATAAACCTGATACGAACTCGGACTGTGGACTTAGTGTAAAATGGGGAGTGGGTATATAAAACACGGACCAAGCCCGGTTACAAATGTAGTGAGTGGATTATTCAGTATCGAATAGAATATCGTGATGTCCACTATACCTACATGGCCATCACCAGTTTTACACCTGTCTTCTTTAAAATGTCAAACACCAAAGCAGTTGTTTTCGTTATTTTCTTTTTAGAAGAACAACGAAAACGTCTGGAAGGGTAAACATTTTGCGGCTACAAAAATTACGTAAACGCGGGAACGTTATGGTAGGCGTCTCCTTCCTTCACGCTTTACGTTCCGCTCTCCTCGCACGTGCGCTAAACCCCGCTCCCTCACCCATTTAGTCTACTTCAGGGCCAGACACAATCCCTTGACAAGTGATTTGATCATTTTGTAAGCCCATGCTCCAACCATCGAGGGGAGGAACAAAGACAAGGCGGAATTCAAGTCTTCTGTTCTTTTCACGTACGCGATTCCGTAGGCTGCGAGCATTCTTCATCTGGTACTCGATATTTTACAAAACGAAAATGACTATATTGAAACGCCTTTGATAATAAAAAAATTGATTTCCAGTTAAATTCAACAACAATTATTTATTTATTTAACTATTCATTTATTTTCTCTCAATTCTAAACTTTCTAATTGTAAAAAAATTCAATAATTTTCTCCGTGTACTTTTTCTTTAATCTGCCCGCCTAGAATAGCCTTTGCTAAACGCGAGTAGCTTAAATGTAACTGTTTTTTAAAATAAAGACTTGTTGTTGTTGTTGTTGGTTTTGTGTGCTTTGTGAGACAGTCATGACAGTAAACGCGTACGCGATGTAAATTGTTTTACTGTGGCACTCTGAGAGTCACAGGTATACCAGTATTATTGACTGAAGCGTCTTGGACTACAGGGCTGTTAATCAACTGCAAAGACGATACAAAGATAAAAATGAACTTTATTTAAACAAAGATAAATACTTTAAATAATTACAAAGGACATTCACAGTGCCTGAGCACTTTTTCAGCTGAATATTTTCTCGACTAATTGAAAATCATTTTATTTAACAGAGCATCAATTCCCACTGACGACAGCATAAATCTACGTTCTAGTGGTACACGTTCTCTTATTATTCTCACTAGGGATATAAGCACAAAAAGCCTAATATATACAATCATATACTTCTTTACATTCCCAGCATACTCGTGGGAATGCGTGGCATAACCCCGGACCTCCTCCCTCTATTTATAAGCTGCCCGCTCCGTAATTCAGCCTAGTTCAGTAAAGGTTAGGTCGGGACCCGTGCAAGACGATAACTTTTTACCATGGCCATCGCTGCGCCCGCCTTTTCCCATTATGGCGAGAGTTCCCGTAACTCCTTTACACCCCGAAGTTCAAGCAGCTATCAACCCAGCTCCGCAACATCAAGACACGCAATTTATTGCTCAACCAGCACAACCACAACCGCTAAACCAGCTTGCAGAGCCAGAGTTGGTAGGTTCCGTACAAATCTTTTACACCTTGTACCGCCATTTTCACGAACTTTTTACTAGCTCGGTTTTGCCTCGCAAACATCGGGTTTGTGCAGTGCTTTTCCCTCATTTCCCATTTTAGTTTGTACGCCTCTATTTGTCCAGTTTTGTTATACGTACTTCGCCTCAGAAACATCGGGTTTGCACAGTGCTTTCCCCTCGGGTTCCTTTTTAGTTTGTACTCTTGTTGGTGACGTTTTGTTATGCGTACTTTCTTGCCTCACAAACATTGGGTTTGTGCAGTGCTTTTGGAGCTTCTACGCCTTTCTTTGCGACGTTTTGTTTTGCGAACTTTGCCTCACAAACATTGGGTTTGTGCAGTGCTTTTGGAGTTTGTACGCCTTTATTTGTCACGTTTTGTTAAGCGTACTTTGCCTCACAAACATCGGGTTTGTGCAAGTGCTTTTAAAGTTTGTACGCCCTTATTTGTGACGTTTTGTCATGCGTACTTTGCCTCACAAATATCGAGTTTGTGTAGTGCTTTTGGAGCTTGTACGCCTTCATTTGTCACGTTTTGTTATACGTACTTGGCCTCACAAACATCGGGTTTGTGCAGTACTTTTGGAGTTTGTACGCCTTTATTTTGTCGCGTTTTGTTTTGCGTACTTTGCCTCACAAACATCGGGTGTGTGCAGTGCTTTAAAGTTTGTACGCCTTTATTTGTCGCGTTTTGTTGTGCCTACTTTGCCTCGCAAACATCCACATTGTGCGGCGTTTGCCCCTCGATTTCCTCGCTTGTATTCTTTAGGTATGCGTGCTTCGCTTCACAAACTCCCCCGGGTAATCCCTTACATTTTACTCATATTAGTTTTGTGTACTTCTGGTTTTCTCATACCAAGTTTTTAGCTTTACGTGGTTTTCCGCTATCCGCCAAGTAAACGTTGGTTTTTTATTACCCTGGGTCTGCTTGGTTCCTGTATTTATTTTTAGTTTTAAATTTTGCAGATTCACTATTTTTCATGTCATTTGCATCCAATTTGGCATCCTATTGTTTCCTTTTCTATAAGTATTGTTGCCAGTTCTACCCGGTTTAACACTCTTTTATTGTGCGTTCCGCCTTTATTACTGGACTTTTATGGTTCACGTGTTTACTACGGTGTTAAATTCGAAGTTTACATGCTTCGGATTGTTATCCGTATTCCATTCCGTTTACTCATTATTTTCCCTGTCATTTGCGGAGTTTGTTTTGTTCCGCGCCCTCTCGCGCGCCATTTGTTTCGTTTCCTTTTTTCCCCATGGTAGCCTGAAAGGGTGTCTAATGCCCTAGTCGGATTACTGACGCTCAGGTTGCCATCCCTTGGGTGGGTTCTCTCGCTAGTTTCCCGCGCGCAATCGTTTACGTTCTTCCTTTATATAATTTATATATAATTTATATATATTTTTGTCATGTATAGCCGTCTTTACCAATTGCAGAACTTCGTTTTGTCCTCTGCTTATGCTAATCAAAAACACCCTAAAAGGAGTTTTTCTAGTTTTCTGTGCTCTTGGCCGGGAGACAAGATGTTTTCTCTGACACGCCTATGATAATGTCGCTTTCTGGCTTGAAAAGGTTCCCGGAAAAGACGCAGGTCCACATTATTTGTAATGCTCTCATCTATAGCCTAAAATTCATAACTGTGGTTGCCCTGTTCGCCTATCCTGTTCCGCGCCTTCTACCGCGCCATTTGTTTCGTTTCCCTTTTTCCCATGGTAGCCTGAAAGGGTGTCTAATGCCCTAGTCGGATTACTGACGCTCAGGTTGCCATCCCTTGGGTGGGTTCTCTCCCGAGTTTCCCGGGCACAATCGTTTGCGTTTTTCTCTCGACATTTTATCCAGTTCACCACTCAAGGGCTGGCAGCCTCTATATAATATATATTTGTCATGTAAGCCGTCCTTACCAATCGCAGAGCATCCCTTTTTCCTCTGCTTATGCAATCAAAAGACTCCCTAAAAGGAGTTTTCTAGTTTTTGGAGTTCTTTGTCGGGATGCAAGATGTTTGCGAGCAGATTACGAACCCCACTTGACAGGATTACAGCCCCGCCTCCGTTCCTATCTGCAAGACGCTCCAATTTACGAGGGTAAAACTCTTCACAGCTATAGAGCCGGG
Source organism: Dendrophyllia cribrosa (assembly GCA_024195265.1). Lineage (NCBI taxonomy): Eukaryota > Metazoa > Cnidaria > Anthozoa > Scleractinia > Dendrophylliidae > Dendrophyllia > Dendrophyllia cribrosa. Next base: position 6,610,119 of record JAJLRJ010000010.1, on the reverse strand, counting down.
GTGGCCTTTTCTTTAGCCCTCACTCTAGCCACTATTCTCACTAGGGATTACGCACAAAAAGCCTAATATATACAATCATATACTTCTTTACATTCCCAGCGTGACTCGTGGGAATGCGTGGCATAACCCCGGACCTCCTCCCTCTATTTATAAGCTGCCCGCTCCGTAATTCAGCCTAGTTCAGTAAAGTTTAGGTCGGGACCCGTGCAAGACGATAACGCCCCACCCTCCTCCCCGCAGCGATGGAACTTATTCTCCCCAGGTCTACCAGCTCGCAAAGCTTCGGTCCTTGGCTTTGTGTGCGGGTATACCTGGTGGGAATATATTACTATTCCTCGTGTTAATACCACTACATATGGCCTACACTCTCTGTCTTACTATGGAAGTAAATTATGGAATTCCCTTCCAAATACCATCAGATCATTGCCAACAGTTGCAGCTTTTAAGTCGGCTATTGGCGATTTAGAATTCGACACTGACTGTTGTCCTTTCTGTAATTAGTTGTAAATAGTTTGATAACACTGTTATTAATTACGTAATTGTACATATTGTAAGTTTATACACTTATCTTATTACTCCATATTTATCTTATTTTATTTATTTCTTTTATTTATTTTCTCGAAGACATTAGCAATTTTGCTATTTTAAATTCGAGGTGAAATAAAGGTTATTGTATTGTATTTGTATTGACAGCTTTTGTGCTATAGATACATACATTTCCTATGTACAAATTGAAAAATAAATATTATATTTCATATTTACAACTTAAAAGTTTTCCATATATCGGGGACAAGTTATTCATATACATAATTTAGGCCAATATATCTTGTCATTTCGCAATCCCAGCCCCTGTAGAACCACAACATTGACGAATGATACGAGACACTTGTTGGAACAGTTGTATCGCTAGCCTGTTCTCCGAATACAACAGTTTCAGTGTCGTTACCATGGTTATTATTGGTCTCGTCCTAGGCCCGGAGCTAGGCTCTTACCGATAGTGCTCGTAAAATAAGAATTAAATGCTTAAAGCAGTGCTTGTTTTTTGCCTAAAAGTGCTAAAATAATGCTATTTTTAAAAAGTGTTCGTGGGTTACATAAAAATGCTCACTTTTTCCCGATTTTTTTAAACATGGAATATTACATTTTTCATGTATGCTTATGTTTTTTGCATCACAGTTCCCTCTAGTCTTATTTTTTCCATTGATTGATGGCAGAGTACGCTCTCGAGCTATCTCTGCCTTGGCTGGCTGACTTCCATTGTTCCTCGATGACAACGTGGATGACGCCATCTTGGAACGAGTGTGATGGACTGGTTTTTTAGAAGGCAACCGCTGACCTATCAAACCTATTCCCCAGGCCTCCTCGGCTCCTTTGACTAAAATGAGGGCAATGCATCTGGGAGGCTTTGGACGACATAAATAAAGTCAGATTGTGCTTTTTAACACAAAATTATACAAATAATCAGTCGAAAATCCAAAATAATGCTAGCAGTGCTTTTTGGGATAAAATGTAAAAAAAAAAATGCTCGCGAAGCCAAATAATGCCAAAAAAAAGTGCTAGCACTATCGGTAAGAGCCTACCCGGGGCTCCTGCTCATATAGGGCACTTAGAGTTCTAAGAATCATAATACAGGATAAGATAACTAAGTGTTTTCGAAATATCAGCGTATATTTCAAGGTATTATTCTGCGTTAGGAGGAGACAGACTTCCCGGAATGCTTCAGAATCATTTTACACCCGTTTCTCATACAAGTCTGTATCACGCGCCCTCGTTAAGACTGGCAGGAGTCCTGTTGATACTGCTGGCTGTTGATACTACTGGTCCCCTATGTTAAAACTGGCTGTAATATGAAGGCGAACGGGTCCATTGTGAAATAGCCACGAAATCATCGCATGGGATATTTAATTTCTCTTGTTAAGTATGCTTGGCTTTTCGTCGCAGATTACATACACTTCGTAGGGGTCACTTCGTAATACTAGGCCAGAATTCTTTAGAAATCTAATCAGCTGTTGAAGAACCAGAATGTCAACATTAACGTGATTAGTACTAGTTTCTTATCACTTGTGAGATAAAACGAGCCACTTCTTGGAACAATTGTATCGCTAGCTGCAACAGTTTCCGTTTCGTTTCTATAGTTTTCTTCCTTCTTGTTACACTCGTCCCCAGTGCAACAACGGACGCAAACTTTTCTTGTCCCAGACCCCGCGAGTTTAACCTCTCGCCAACATCCATCTTTACACGAGTAACCACGTAATGAGTCATCACTTGAGCATCCAAGCACGATTGGGACAATGCTAAAAAATGTAGGCAAAAGAAACAGAATTAATGCGGTTTTCAAGGTAATTACTCTGGCCAATCACAACAGACGCAGACAATCCAATGAACCAATCAGAACTCGAAGCCCGGGACTCGAAGCAAGTTCATGTCAACTTTTATTCAAACCTTTATTCAAAATTCCATAGTCCTACAAGGGGCGACAATCACGCAAGACATTATTTAAAAATTAAAAGTAATAATAATAATAATAAAATAGGTATCCTACGATAGATTATTTAAAAATAAAGTTAGGTAAGATTAAATCACTGACTAAAATAGTCGAAAAATGCCTTTTTGAACTGGTCAGCGGACTCAATGTCTACAATTTCATTTGGTAGTGCGTTCTAGTCCTTGACAGTTCTACAAAAATAACTGTTCTTATAGGTCTCACTATTTGGTGATAGTTCGATAAGCTTGTTCTGACTAGGGTTCCTTAAATGTCTTCTTCGTTTCACGAGATAAAAAATAAAGTTAATCGCAAAATCTTTCTACGCTCGTTCAGCGGTTTCCAATTCAGCTCTTTCAGCAAGTTGGCAACTGTTCACCCGCACTAAGCGCGGGAAAACGCGTGCGAGCAAGGTACAGTTGGTTTTGATTTTGCTGCTGATTGGTTGAGAAAGTGGCGTGATATCTTTCAGCCAATCACAAAGCGCAGCAACCACAAAATTACTTTCGACTCTCAACTGTATCAAGGTTTATAAAGACCAGTTGACAATAGCTACTACTTACTGACCCACCGTAGCAACGGGCCGGATATATGGACATTTCATTAGTACTGATACTTCTTCAAATCCCCCCCCCCCCCGCTGCGTCGCAGTTAGCAAAATCAACTCACCTTGTGTTTGTTACTGCGTTATTATCCTGTTGGTTTAAAGTGACGGCGAAGCATTTATCCCCTGGAGGACACTGTTTAGTTGTAATGTGCTCCTCAAGGCACTTGCGCCCCTGACATTGTAAGCACCTAGGGCCTGTAGACATTAGAGTCAGCTGGTAATATACTTCTCGGGTCCACACACAACAGTTTTGCCCAGGATACACGCGGCCACCCGAGGTCGAGTGAGTTACCAGGCGTTCATCAGTTCCAACTTTTAGACACACCTGTTCACAAGAATAAGTTTTACTCTCATCTGCTCCTTTTTCGTCCGATATCGTTTGTTTCACTGCCGAGAAACAAACTTCTTGTCCAAAGAACTTTGCCTTGAGCTTTTTACCGAAGAAATAGATTTTTCCATCGTTTGGTATTGTGTGATGTATGGTTGACAAGAGACGTGGTTCATCTCGCTCGAAATTGACTGAAAGATGGTCAAAGCGTTGAACACGAATAACGACAGACCTCAGGCTGCCTTTCAAACCGTCACGCGGATTGCATGACTGTGAACGCAACAATGGTTTACAGTTTGCCAGACAAAGGCAACACAACCAAACAAGAATTTTAACAACAACTACTCGAGACCCAACTTTGAATGCCATTTTCCTGAACGTTGTAAGATCTGATTTTCTTTTTTACTTAGAGCTCGTCGATTGCGAGTATTTATGGTTTCCGAAGCCATGGATACACCTTTATTACAGTCAAGTGACGGGCGTGATGAGTTTAAACCACTTCCGGTCATTGTTTTAATTGAGGGCTATATTTCCGCTTCGTATTTCACCTGAAACTGCGCCATGAAAGTCCTTATTTGGCGCGGTGTCGTCGTAGATCGTCCAAAGTTTAGGATGTGTTTATGTTGATGGCTAAACAAACAAGTGAGATGAAAGGTTTGTTTTAATTTACATTTAAACCTATATTTAGTGAGAAAAATGATAATCTCAGTTTTTAACTCTTTAAGCCCTAATATTAAAATTCAATTTTCATTTCTTGTCCCGATACATTTCCTATAGAAGTAGTGGGGAGAAATTGTTTGGAAAAAAAAAGAAAATTCATCTTGTGTGATAATGTCCTTAATTCTCATGACCTTTTTGATTGATAAGGCATTGATATTGCAAGGAGAAATTTGATGCTAATCACTCTTAGGGCTTTTAAAGGGTTAAACTCCTGTCTCGATACGCCTCTGCGTACAGCGTTTTCATTCATTATATAAATAATTGGAATAAAACAAAAAATTCTAATAAGGATATCTCCTAAGTAAGATTTCGTTTCCTGGTTGTTTTAAACTCTTCAAATAGTGTTTTAAACTGCTTTGTTCTTTATGCTTGTCAAATAGGCTCAAAATGTCGAAAGATTGATATATATGTTCAAATTGCAATATATATGTCCAAATTGCAATATATATGTCCAAATTGCAATATATATGTCCAAATTGCAATATATATGTCCACAGTTTGCAATATATATGTCCACAGTTTGCAATATATATGTCCACAGTTTGCAATATATATGTCCACAGTTTGCAATATATATGTCCACAGTTTGCAATATATATGTCCACAGTTTGCAAAATATATGTCCACAGTTTGCAAAATATATGTCCACAGGTTGCAAAATATATGTCCACAGGTTGCAAAATATATGTCCACAGGTTGCAAAATATATGTCCACAGGTTGCAAAATATATGTCCACAGGTTGCAAAATATATGTCCACAGGTTGCAAAATATATGTCCACAGGTTGCAAAATATATGTCCACAGGTTGCAAAATATATGTCCACAGGTTGCAAAATATATGTCCACAGGTTGCAAAATATATGTCCACAGGTTGCAAAATATATGTCCACAGGTTGCAAAATATATGTCCACAGGTTGCAAAATATATGTCCACAGGTTGCAAAATATATGTCCACAGGTTGCAAAATATATGTCCACAGGTTGCAAAATATATGTCCACAGGTTGCAAAATATATGTCCACAGGTTGCAAAATATATGTCCACAGGTTGCAAAATATATGTCCACAGGTTGCAAAATATATGTCCACAGGTTGCAAAATATATGTCCACAGGTTGCAAAATATATGTCCACAGGTTGCAAAATATATGTCCACAGGTTGCAAAATATATGTCCACAGGTTGCAAAATATATGTCCACAGGTTGCAAAATATATGTCCACAGGTTGCAAAATATATGTCCACAGGTTGCAAAATATATGTCCACAGGTTGCAAAATATATGTCCACAGGTTGCAAAATATATGTCCACAGGTTGCAAAATATATGTCCACAGGTTGCAAAATATATGTCCACAGGTTGCAAAATATATGTCCACAGGTTGCAAAATATATGTCCACAGGTTGCAAAATATATGTCCACAGGTTGCAAAATATATGTCCACAGGTTGCAAAATATATGTCCACAGGTTGCAAAATATATGTCCACAGGTTGCAAAATATATGTCCACAGGTTGCAAAATATATGTCCACAGGTTGCAAAATATATGTCCACAGGTTGCAAAATATATGTCCACAGGTTGCAAAATATATGTCCACAGGTTGCAAAATATATGTCCACAGGTTGCAAAATATATGTCCACAGGTTGCAAAATATATGTCCACAGGTTGCAAAATATATGTCCACAGGTTGCAAAATATATGTCCACAGGTTGCAAAATATATGTCCACAGGTTGCAAAATATATGTCCACAGGTTGCAAAATATATGTCCACAGGTTGCAAAATATATGTCCACAGGTTGCAAAATATATGTCCACAGGTTGCAAAATATATGTCCACAGGTTGCAAAATATATGTCCACAGGTTGCAAAATATATGTCCACAGGTTGCAAAATATATGTCCACAGGTTGCAAAATATATGTCCACAGGTTGCAAAATATATGTCCACAGGTTGCAAAATATATGTCCACAGGTTGCAAAATATATGTCCACAGGTTGCAAAATATATGTCCACAGGTTGCAAAATATATGTCCACAGGTTGCAAAATATATGTCCACAGGTTGCAAAATATATGTCCACAGGTTGCAAAATATATGTCCACAGGTTGCAAAATATATGTCCACAGGTTGCAAAATATATGTCCACAGGTTGCAAAATATATGTCCACAGGTTGCAAAATATATGTCCACAGGTTGCAAAATATATGTCCACAGGTTGCAAAATATATGTCCACAGGTTGCAAAATATATGTCCACAGGTTGCAAAATATATGTCCACAGGTTGCAAAATATATGTCCACAGGTTGCAAAATATATGTCCACAGGTTGCAAAATATATGTCCACAGGTTGCAAAATATATGTCCACAGGTTGCAAAATATATGTCCACAGGTTGCAAAATATATGTCCACAGGTTGCAAAATATATGTCCACAGGTTGCAAAATATATGTCCACAGGTTGCAAAATATATGTCCACAGGTTGCAAAATATATGTCCACAGGTTGCAAAATATATGTCCACAGGTTGCAAAATATATGTCCACAGGTTGCAAAATATATGTCCACAGGTTGCAAAATATATGTCCACAGGTTGCAAAATATATGTCCACAGGTTGCAAAATATATGTCCACAGGTTGCAAAATATATGTCCACAGGTTGCAAAATATATGTCCACAGGTTGCAAAATATATGTCCACAGGTTGCAAAATATATGTCCACAGGTTGCAAAATATATGTCCACAGGTTGCAAAATATATGTCCACAGGTTGCAAAATATATGTCCACAGGTTGCAAAATATATGTCCACAGGTTGCAAAATATATGTCCACAGGTTGCAAAATATATGTCCACAGGTTGCAAAATATATGTCCACAGGTTGCAAAATATATGTCCACAGGTTGCAAAATATATGTCCACAGGTTGCAAAATATATGTCCACAGGTTGCAAAATATATGTCCACAGGTTGCAAAATATATGTCCACAGGTTGCAAAATATATGTCCACAGGTTGCAAAATATATGTCCACAGGTTGCAAAATATATGTCCACAGGTTGCAAAATATATGTCCACAGGTTGCAAAATATATGTCCACAGGTTGCAAAATATATGTCCACAGGTTGCAAAATATATGTCCACAGGTTGCAAAATATATGTCCACAGGTTGCAAAATATATGTCCACAGGTTGCAAAATATATGTCCACAGGTTGCAAAATATATGTCCACAGGTTGCAAAATATATGTCCACAGGTTGCAAAATATATGTCCACAGGTTGCAAAATATATGTCCACAGGTTGCAAAATATATGTCCACAGGTTGCAAAATATATGTCCACAGGTTGCAAAATATATGTCCACAGGTTGCAAAATATATGTCCACAGGTTGCAAAATATATGTCCACAGGTTGCAAAATATATGTCCACAGGTTGCAAAATATATGTCCACAGGTTGCAAAATATATGTCCACAGGTTGCAAAATATATGTCCACAGGTTGCAAAATATATGTCCACAGGTTGCAAAATATATGTCCACAGGTTGCAAAATATATGTCCACAGGTTGCAAAATATATGTCCACAGGTTGCAAAATATATGTCCACAGGTTGCAAAATATATGTCCACAGGTTGCAAAATATATGTCCACAGGTTGCAAAATATATGTCCACAGGTTGCAAAATATATGTCCACAGGTTGCAAAATATATGTCCACAGTTTGCAAAATATATGTCCACAGGTTGCAAAATATATGTCCACAGGTTGCAAAATATATGTCCACAGGTTGCAAAATATATGTCCACAGGTTGCAAAATATATGTCCACAGGTTGCAAAATATATGTCCAAGGCGATGACGTAATTTTCGACATATATATTGCGGATACAGTTTCGACATATATATTGCGGATACAGTTTCGACATATATATTGCGGATACAGTTTCGACATATATATTGCGGATACAGTTTCGACATATATATTGCGGATACAGTTTCGACATATATATTGCGGATACAGTTTCGACATATATATTGCGGATACAGTTTCGACATATATATTGCGGATACAGTTTCGACATATATATTGCGGATACAGTTTCGACATATATATTGCGGATACAGTTTCGACATATATATTGCGGATACAGTTTCGACATATATATTGCGGATACAGTTTCGACATATATATTGCGGATACAGTTTCGACATATATATTGCGGATACAGTTTCGACATATATATTGCGGATACAGTTTCGACATATATATTGCGGATACAGTTTCGACATATATATTGCGGATACAGTTTCGACATATATATTGCGGATACAGTTTCGACATATATATTGCGGATACAGTTTCGACATATATATTGCGGATACAGTTTCGACATATATATTGCGGATACAGTTTCGACATATATATTGCGGATACAGTTTCGACATATAAATATCGGCGTGCAAACTTATGCAAATGAGCTGACCCGTATCCCGCGAAGAATGAAAGCGAGGCTGCACCAAGCAACAACAACATGGCGGCAATGGAAGAAGACAGAATTCAGCGCATCGTGAGAGAAATTGTGAGTTCAGAGATAAGGGAAACGGGGTCTGGTTCTTCAATTCAACAGGATTTCAGCAACAACAGTGCTCTCCCGGCCGTTTACAATGTTGTAGATACCTTCCAAGATGTAAACGAAGAGTTGCCCTCCGTCAAGATTAAACTTTCGATATTCCAAGTTCGGCAGCCCACCGACAGTCATGCTTTCATTCATTTCATTTATTTAGTCATGCTTCGCGACAAATTGCTTCTAGTTTCAACCCTGCGGCAAATTATGGTGGTAGGGTCAGTCAAAGACGATCACTTTAATTGTCAGAGAATACTTCCCTATGCCTGGGATTCGTTTGTGCTCATTTCACGAGTCAAGTTCAAGTCAAGTTTAAAAAAAATATTTTTTCCTTTTTTTCGCGATTCGTTTATTTTATTATTAATGGTCTCACAGTGGTGAACAGCCCGAAAGAAAAAATCATTTGAGATATATTGAAGACAAAAGCTTAATTTTATTCGCTGACTGGTCCTGACTGTGGACGGCCAATTTGCTATTCATACGGGAGTCCAGACTTTTCGTAAAATTTCCATGTAATCACTTATTCTTACCAGTCCAAAATATTGTCTTTGTTCAAATGCATTAAGCGATTCTAGTGAGCGTTGATCTCATTCATACCAATTTCCTCAGTCTGTACTGTATCCGTATACACTACGCGAACGACTCATTTCGTGCAATTTGTTTACACATGAACTCACGGTTGTCACGCAACCTCTCATTCAAAGCCGGACTATTGAATACAAGACTAAAAGTAGGTTGAATAATCGCGAAATTAATAAAATATTATAAATGAGGTTGGAAAATATTATTATGAAAATTCTTCCAGCATTCCAGCTCACAGACTGGAAAAATTCCCTATCTACATCTATAATTGTAATTCACAAAGGTTTCCCATACGCGTGAATTGGTCAGCTTTCAATAGTTCAGCTTATTAAATAAATGAAATTTTTACAATAAATATAAATAATCCTATTAAATAAATATGTGGGAAAAAAATTAGCTCATAAAGTAAGTTCTAGTTCAATATCAATCTCTTAAACGGCACGTTTAAAGGCGTTCAGTGTGGTAGCTTCAATAATATCATTACCAGACCTTCATAGTTCTGGATACAAAGCTGTATTTATAAACATTGCTAGAAGCTGATGGCTGAATAAACTTATTAGAATGGAACTTTCTTGTGACTCTCTGTTTCTGAATTACATGGGCTGGCATAGTGAGACTAATCATATTATTTATGGCTTTCCACATAACAATCAACCTTGTGTTCATTCTATGGCTGAAGGGGCACCCATCCCAGCTCGTTTGATAAGTTCGTAACGACCCCCAGGGACCTTGAGTAACAAGAGTTTACCCATCGTGCTGATCTGCACTGTATCTTTTCTAGTTCCAAAATATCCTTAGCGGGGTATGGGTCCCATACACTACTAGCATATTCTAAGTGTGGTCTTATGAGTGATTTACATGCCTTCTCCTTGACTGTTTGTGGACAATTTCCTAGGTTCCTCCTTAAAAAAGCTAGAGTTTGATTTGCTTTCTTAGTGATTATAATAGCTATTAGTATACTGAAACAGTGGATAGCATTGTTGGCGCGCTCTGATTAGCTTCTGAAACTCGGAATAGCAAGTGCTATTCGCCTCCCAGCAATTTGCGCGCGAAAATTGCAATCGATGACAGGAATAAATGAGTTAAAAAGCATCATTTTCGTTATATTATCTCACTGTTTCAGTATATTCTAAAACAACTACAGTAAAAACCCGCATACAAGAACATGTGGATTAAGAACACCCAGGCTGAAATTTGATAAAAAAAGGAGCATGTATAAGAACACATTCAGCCTGAAAATTGAAAATTGTTCTTATATATAAAAACTCTTCCCTTTTCAGTTTAATAGAACAAACAGTGTCTGTAGCTTTACTGTGGTATTAGCGGATGCCAGTTGAAAGCTCGGTTGTGCAATTTATTTTCTAATGTTGTGTGTCTCAAGTTTAATTTTCTCTCAAAGTTATGTATTTCATCATAGTTAGTAAATCCCTTACATTTTTTTAGAAGTAAAAAATTAAGAACACTTAAGAACACTTTCAGGCTGATTTCACCTAAAATACCCGATATATAAGAACCCAATCAGCCTGAACCCCGAAAATGGGTGTTCTTGTATGCGGGTTTTTACTGTATTCACCTCAGTGTAGGTGGGTAGTGGTGGATATTTACCTCGCCGCTTCGCGGCTCGGTAAATATCCACCACTACCCACCTACACTGAGGTGAATAGTTGTTAATTATTCGACCCAAGGCAATATATCATATCTTTGTTTAAACGTTTAAGGGAGTGTTAATTTAAATTCAGCTGTTGATGCCGCTCGGCCGTGAACTGAATGATGAGTCTGAATATTGAATTTTGAATCAGGGTTCGAATACTCGAGGAATTTTTATAATAATATTACATTTTTTTTCATGTAACAGAGTTTGTAAGAAATGATTTCGCGATTATTCAACCTTCTTTTAGTCTTGTATTTATTTTAAATACTCCGTCTTTGAATGAGAAGTTGTGTGACGTTACCGTGAGTTCGAACCATGTGTGAACAGATTCTAAGCGTCGTGAAATGAGTCGTTCGCGTATTGTACACGTACACAGACTGAGCAAATCATTATATAATCCGAATGAAATCAACGCTCACTAGAATCGCTTAATGCATCTAAACAAAGATATAATATTTTGGACAGTCAGCGCGTGCGAATAAAATTAAGTTTTTGTCTTTCATAAATCTCAAATGATTGTTTTCTTTTTTCGGGCTGTTTACCACTGTGAGACCATTTAGACAACAACAATTATAATAATAAAATAAAAGAATCGCGAAAAAAGGAAAAGGTATTTTCTTTAAAACTTGACTTGAACTTGACTCGTGAAATGAGCACAAACGAATCCCGGGTATAGGGAAGTATTCTCTGATAATTAACGCGATCGTCTTTGACTGCCGCAGGGTTAAAACAAGAAGAAATTTGTCGCGAAGCAATGACTGTCGGTGGGCTGCCGATCTTGGAAAGTTTAATCTTGACGGAGGACAACTCTTCGTTTTCGTCTTGGAAGGTATCTACAACATTGTAAACGGGCGGGAGAGCACTGTTGTTGCTGGAATCCTGTTGAATTGAAGAACCTGACCCCGTTTCCCTTATCTCTGAACTCATAATTTCTCTCACGATGAGCTGAATTCTGTCTTCTTCCATTGCCGCCATGTTGTTGTTGCTTGGTGCAGCCTCGCTTTCATTCTTCGCGGGATACGGGTCAGTTCATTTGCATAAGTTTGCACGCCGATATTTATATGTCGAAACTGTATCCCCAATATATATGTCGAAAATTACGTCATCGCCTTGGACATATATTTTGTAAACTGTGGACATATATATTGCAATTTGGACATATATATTGCAATTTGGACATATATATTGCAATTTGGACATATATATTACAATTTGGACATATATATTGCAATTTGGACATATATATCAATCTTTCGACATTTTGAGCCTATTTGACAAGCGTAGTTCTTTCCGTCAGTTGATGTAAGCGCTCAATTACCACGCTGTGGTGTAAATATCAATTACGACATTATTTATCCTGCGTGTTGAATCAGCGGACATCAAGGTCACCGGGTATGAACTCAAGTGCAGTAAATCAAAAGCGATATCTACATTAAATCTAATCTTTATTACAATTACAGTTTGTGTTGAACGAACAGCCGGATATATCGACAAGTTTGAAGTCTGATTACTCTCGGTTCTTTCAACTTCGCGCTTCCTAATATAATATTACACAACAATTCTCTGAATTGTGAAAGAAAAGGTCCACAAAAATGCTTTTTCAGTCGTCTAAAATCTTCTTTCTTTCAAGTTAAAAATAACAACGTGTTGCTGTATCCACATCTAAAACCATAAACATAGAATCCCGACAGATTTTTGCCGTATTTGATCATGTTGCGTGACTTGCGGTAATGACGTCAGTGTTAGTATTAAGATCAAATGCATGAAGCCCATCACGTGACCGTTTCATGATAGACGTTTTTATTAGAAAGTAAATAGAGGTTTTCGATGATTTATTTGCTCATTTCACTGACAAAATTACTGTCTAAAACTTAGCGAATCCAAACTTTTAATGAAATCCCCAAATTACGGATACAAATCACGGATCACTTCGTTCGGATCCGAGCCTCATTACCGACCAGTACTTTTCTGTGTTGCTTTATTTTTTTCTCCAATTTATGGGAAGTGAATATAAACCTTCCAAAATTGTCAATTGTCACGAGGAACATGATCAGCCGTATTTAGCCGAGACCTCTAATGACCGATGAATGCATGACCTTACTTGGCACTCTGGTGGACTGTCGCAATTTGATGATGCATGATATACTAACGTTCTTGCACAAGTTTTAACATTGCAAAATAACTGAAACCAACTGAAACTTAATGGCCAATGAATGCCATGTTTGTCCGTATCTGAAAAAGACCTTTTAAGCAAAACCTTTTTTCAAGGTTAGAAATCGTTCGTCTGTTTTGGTTTCAACATTCATATTAGCCTAGTGAGATAAGCGTGCCGGTCAGTATCGAAAGATGGACTGTTTTATCGAAAGATGGACTGCGGACTTGCGGACTACGGTCTCGGTATAAAACTGATACGAACTCGCCGATGATTGGTACAAAATGCGGACTGCGGACTTAGTGTCAAACGCGAAAGGGGTATTAAAGATCATTAAACACAGACCAAGGTTTTAAATGTAGCGGATCGGGATGTAGTGAGTGGACTGATTCAGAAACAATGAACTACAAGGCTGATCTGACCACGTAAAAAAGAAAAAAAGTAAAATTTGCGAGACATCATCACGATAGAAACCGATAAAGTAGGATCGTAACCGTGGACAATTGTTTCGTTGTTATTGCAACTCATCAGCACGGTGTAACGATCTAAATGTCGTCAGCAAGATAGACTGCACAATGACCCGTTCACAATATCAGGTTCCGTACTATGTACTCACTTGTCACCCGAAACACGCGTGCCACATCACGTGTTTCGGGGAACAAGGAGCCCACAGTGTATCGCAAAGATGTCTCGCAAATTGAAATGTAGATGGACAAAGCCGATCTGAACATTTAAACGCATGGGCAAAACCATGCTTTTTGAGCACAGCATATCGGATCTGAAAAGACCTACGGTCCCAAAATATATGGAAATAAAAGTAAACTGCAGAAGACCGCAAACGATAATGCTGCTAATGATACGTATGATTCAGTATCGAATAGAAATGGCCCTCTTAGTGACTTGACTTCTTTAAAATGTCAAACACGAAGGCGGTTATTTTCGTTTTTTTTTTCTACTGAGAAGAACAACGCAAAAGTCTGAGAGGGTAAACATTTCGCTGCCAAAAACAATACGTAAACGCTATGCATATGGTAGGCGATTCCTTCCTTCACGCTCCACGCTCTGTCCTCGCACGCGCGCTAAAACCCCGCTCCCCCCCCCCCCCCCCCCCCCTATTTAGTCTACTTCCCAGACACAATCCTTTGATCGATAAGTCAGACGAGTGGTTTATTCATTTTATAAGTCCATTGCTCCGACCATCGAGGGGAGGAACAAAGACCAAGCGGAAATCAAGTGTTCTGTTTTTTTTTTCACGTACGCGATTTCGTATGCTGCGAACATTCTTTATTATTATATATATATTTATATCTTTTTTGTTTCTTATCGTTTTCTTCTTGCCGTTAGGATCAGTTTTGCCGTCTATATTTTGTCATTTGAAGTTTTTTTTACTGATCCAGGTCTACAACAGATCCAGCTCCTCTTAACGTCTTGTCGCTGTGGTCTTGCGGTTTTTTAAGTCTTGAATAAGACAATATAAACGCGATCATGTAAATGGTTTAATTGTTCACTCTGAGAGTCACAGGAATACCAGTATCATTGACTGAAGCGTCTTGGGCTACAGGGTAGTTAACGAAGTATAAAGGCGATACATAGATAAATTAACTTTATTTGAACAAATATAAATAGCTTAAATAATTACTATAATTATACAGGACATTTAGATTGCCTCAGCACTTTTTCAACTGAACATAAATAAGAATTGCTTTACTAAATATAAACAATATCTTCTCGAATTTTAATTGATTTTTTTAAAAGAGCATCAATTATCTCACTGACGACAGCTTTTGTACTATATATATATATATACATTTCATATATACAAATTGAAAAATGAATATTATATTTTATATTTACAACTTAAGATTTTTCCATACATCGGGGACAGGTGATTCGTATACATAATACAAGCCAATATATCTTGTCGCCTCGCAATAATAGGCTATAATTCGAAGTATAATTTGTTCAAGTAGAACCACCAAACGAGCCACTTCTTGGAACTGTTGTATCGCTAGCTGGGTCTCCGAATACGACAGTTTCAGTGTCGTTACTATGGTTACTATAGGTCTCGTCCTAGGCCCCGGGGCTCCTGCTCATATAGGACACTTAGAGTTCTAAAACAACAATATAGGATAAGATAACGTAGTGTTTTCGAAATATCACTTCATATTTCAAGGTATGTTGTGTTAGGACGAGATAGACTTCCCAGAATGCTTCAAAATCATTTCACACCCGTTTCTCATACAAGTCTTTGTCACGCGCCCTCGTTAAGACTGGCAGGCGTCCTGTTTGTACGTACTGCTGGGCTCCCTGTGTTAAAAGAAGCTATCGTATGACTGAACGGGTCCATTGTGAAATGACCAACAAATCATCGCATCAGCATTTTATTTCTCTTGGTAAGTATGGCTTTCTTTTCGTCGCAGATTACATACACTTCGTAGTCACTTCGTAATCCTAGGCTAGGATTCTAAGCCTAACTTGCGGCTGAAGAACCAAAAAGTCAACATTGACGGGATCAGTACTAGTTTTTTATCACTTGTGAGATCAAACGAGCCACTTGTTGGAACAATTGTATCGCTAGCTGTGTCTGCTAATGCAACAGTTTCCGTTTCGTTCCTATAATTCTCTTCCTTCTTGTTACACTCGTCCCCAGTGCAACAGCGGACGCAAACTTTTCTTGTCCCAGACCCTACGAGTTGAACCTCTCGCCGACATCCATCTTTACACGAGTAACCACGTAATGAGTCGTCACTTGAGCATCCAAGCATGATTGGGACAATGCTAAAAAATGTAGGAAAAAGAAACACAATTAGAGCGGTTTCCATGGTAATTAGTCTGGCCAATCACAACAAACGCAGACAATCCAATGAACCAATCAGAACTTGAGGCAAGTTCATATAACCGGCACCAAGCGCGGGAAAACACGAGCGAGCAAGGTACAGTTTTTTTTATTATGCTTCTGATTGGTTGAGAAAGTGGCGTGATATTTTTCAGCCAATCACAAAGCGCAGCAATGCAAAACCAATGCAACCACAAAATTACTTTCGACACTCAACTCTATCGAGGTTTATAAAGACCAGTTGACAATAGTTACTACTTACTGACCCACCGTAGCAACGTATATATGGACACTTCATTAGTATTGATACTTCTTGAAATTCTCCCTCCCCCCCCACCACCCTGCGTCGCAGTTAGCAAAATCAACTCACCTTGAGTTTGTTCCTACGTTATTATCCTGTTGGTTCAAAGTGACGGCGAAGCATTTGTCACCTGGAGGACACTGTTTAGTTGTAATGTGCTTTTCAAGGCACTCACGCCCCTGACATTGTAAGCACCGAGGGCCCGTAGACATTAGGGTCAGCTGATAATACACTTCTCGGGTCCACACACAACAGTTTTGCCCAGGATACACGCGGCCACCCGAGGACGAGTTAGTTACCAGGCGTTGATCAGTTCCAACTTTTAGACACACCTGTTCACAAGAATAAGTTTTGCTCTCATCTGCTCCTTTTTCGTCCGATATTGTTTGTTTCACTGCCGAGAAACACACTTCTTGTCCAAAGAACTTTGCCTTGAGGTTTTTCCCGAAGAAATAGATTTTTCCATGGTTTTGAATTGTGTGATGCACGGTTGACAAGAGACGTGGTTCATCTCGCTCGAAATTGACTGAAAGATGGTCAAAGCGTTGAACACGAATAACGACAGAACTCGCGCTGCCGGTCAAACCGTCACGAGGATTGCATGACAGTGAACGCAACAATGGTTTGCAGTTTGCCAGACAGAGGCAACACAACCAAACAAGAATTTTAACAACAGATACTCGAGACCCAACTTTGAAAGCCATTTTCCTGAACTTTGTAAGATCTGATTCTTTTTACTTAGAGCTCATCGATTGCGAGTATTTATGGTTTCCGAAGCCGTGGATACACCTTTATTATGGCTGGTCAAGTGACGGGCGCGATGAGTTTAAATCACTTCCGGTCATTGTTTTAATTGAGCTCCATATTTCCGGTTTGTATTTCATCTGAAACTGCGCCATAAAAGTCCATTATTTGGTGTCGTGACGTCGTAAATCGACCCAAGTTTAGGATGTGTCTATGTTGATGGCCGAGTTGCGGAACTAAGATTAATTTTTCTCTTTTAATAGAAACAGCTTTTATTAATACACTGGCTAAACAAACAATGAGATGAAAGGTTTGTTTTAGTTTACATTTCAACCTATTTTTACTGATAAAAATAATAAACTTAGTTTTAAAGACCTGTCTCGATATGCTTCTGTGTACTGCGTTTTCATTCATTATATAAATATTTGTAATAAAACAAAAAATTCTAATAAGGATATGTATTAAGTAGGATTTCGTTTCCTGGTTGTTTAAAACTCTTCTAATAGTATTTTAAACTGCTTTA